>VZRV01010669.1:1277365-1404970 GCA_013398115.1 Falcunculus frontatus | reverse complement strand
GGGGGGGGGGGGGATCAACAGTATAAAGGCCAAGTGACACAAATCAATCCAGCAGGCTCGTAGCTACATTTCTTCTTTTCAGAGTCTTTCTGAGGCATCTGGCTTCCATTGGGAGTTAATGCAGTGCACTGAAAATGTTTCTATACTACATCAGTTTGTTTAAACAGAAAAGGCAAAAAACAACATCTCAGGAGTAGAACTGACAACTAATAAATATATTGTGCCTTGAACAATGATGGGCACTCAAGTCAGTCATCAGCTGCCTTATGGTTGGGCACTTTTAATGAAAACATTTACCACAAGTAACTCTTAATTTAATGCATTTTTCATATTTCCCCATGTGTCTAAGTTGCTCCCTCTTAAGTTCCTGCTGCAGGAGAATTTCAAATATCAGATGTTCCAATTACATCCTGCCTCATCTCTCTACCTATTGTGCAGCAAACCTTAAAGAGTAGCAGGGCTCTCTTACAGTAGTGTCAAGAAATTGCTATGACCTCTGTAAATCCATGTGGTGTCATCAGTTTTAGGATGTTTTTGAATGTGGGTACTTAGTAAGCACTGACTGAGGCAGCAGAATGCTATCAGTATTTTGTACATGAGCTAATGCATTATCTGTTTGTTTCTACTGTAATAAATTTATTATTATTCCTGTGTTGGATGCTAACATTGTACTGCTCTTCCCCTGTTAGATACCAGTGCCATTGGAGGAGGGTTACTGTGTTCTATGGTAAGTGAAAACTCACAGGCTTTGAAGGTTAGGGGACGAAATCATAAATGGCTCTGTACTTCATGTACCACTGTCCTTAGTGAACTGGAAGACCTGGTCAAGGGGTTAGTGATGGGCTCTACCTGTGGCATGACTGCAGTTTTATAAATACTCATGGCTCATTCTTCCCCCTCAAAAAAAACCAAACAACATCTTCACTGGAGTCTACAGGAACACTTTTATAAAAATAAAATTTACATTGATTATCTCTATAAGGCCACATCATTGTTTATAAAACTCCATTAACTTTAGTATTAAAAAATAGTTAGGAAGATCTGATATAATTAAAACATTTTAGTCACGGAATCCCAGGCTCATCCTTAAAACATTTATTTTTACAAGCCAGGAAGTGGAAACTAGTGTTCATGTGGTTTCCATCCTTCAAAGAAAAAAGTCATTATTACAGCATAAAGACAATATCCAATTAGGATAATGAATGTGCAGCCAACTGGCCCAATGTAAAACCAGGATGCAAGGAAGTAGATCATCAGCAAAGAAATCAGAGTCCTGTAGCTGGCCAGAAACCTCAGACTGATCCTGGGTCCCCAGTTCTGGCTCGTTCTTTCCCTCACCACAGGGCTGTACCTGATTTTCTGTATGAGCTGGGGGTTGGTCAGATGATAGCGACAAAGTCTGCCCACAAAATCTTCCCTGGAGCAAAGCACTTCCATCTGATCAGCAAACTGTGGTAAGAAGCATTTAAAAGTTAGTGTCCTCCCGCAAATGCTGTCATAAATGCTGTCATAACTTATTTTATGATTTTCTTCATTTATAAAATGAGGATTATAGGAAATGGGGGATCAAACTGCACTTTTAAAAAGAACTGTCTTACTGCAGACTTGCCTTGTGTTTCTCATACCTAAGAAAATAATTTCCTGTTTTAGAAGTGTTCATTCTGAATGTTACTCCATCGTTCATCAACCATGAACCCCTTAATAAATCACAATGTTTTGTGTAGGAAAAGCAGAATTACAGGTACAGAAGCAGGCCTCTTACTACTAGGAAATACCCATCTAGACCACGCTAAGATAGAGTAAGAACAAATGAAGTGTCCTATATGTACATGTGGAGAAAAGAACAGAAATTTGCAGAGGCGAATACAGAAGGAGGCAGTGCTGTACTCACCCTTTCGTTGAGCACCGAGGATAAGCGGAACAGGAGACGGACGAGAGCAGCATTTTCATAGCTGCGGATGGGCTGAAGCTCAGTGTCCCCTTGGTACTGCACCTCAAACCTACGTAAGCCATTTATGATCTAGAAATGGGAAAATAAACACCTCAGCTTGTAGCTCCCATCCGAAACACCTTTTTTACTGGCACCTCTCTTAGCCCCAAATAAGTTGCATTTCTCTTCATCACAGAAGGATAACTTGTTTTTTCAAGAACAACCTAGGGAGTGATAGGGAATCGTTTCTCTCTCACCTGGTACCTGCCAAGGGGTGTAAGAATGAGGCCGTTCTCACTTGCAATGCAGTCTGGAAGCTGTTTTTTTCCATTCTCATCCTGAGCTGTCCCACACTTCATCATCATCTGGGTCAGCTGGGCTTCACTCAGCTACACAAGAATAACACAGTTCTAACGCAGGTGTTTGATCTACCCCCTCTTAATTTACTTCTCACTTAACAAACTCATTAGCATTGGAAGTCTTTGACAGCCAGCTCAGAGACCATGAAATGCTTAAAAGCACCTCAGTTAGACATTAAAACGAGATGAACATCTCTAGATTTGTCTGTGCTTGTCCAGTTCTAGAGAAGTGCTCTGGTTTGTATCTCCCTTAGCTCTCAAAGAGTATCAAAGAGCTGTCTCCTAGGGCAATGCTGTATAAGGGAGTGTGGCTGCAGAGAAATTAATCCGTTATTTTTAAGTTTAACAGTTTGTCCATAGCTGCAGTTGTAGGTTTGATACTTAGAAATTCAGAACACCTAATTCCATCTATATTGAAAATGGGTTTTGAAGCGGTCAGGTGAAGTCGAGAAGATGTTAACATTTACTAGCAAGGTCTCTGGAAAACTTTGTGACCCCACGAAGTACAAGAGAAACAGACATACATTTGATGAATCCTGACTCTTGTTCTTGCTGCACAAGTTCTTAAAAAAGATGTTACATACCTTAAAGATCTGGCACAAATATTCCAGTGCCTTCTCTAAATATTCATCTGTTTTTTTGATGCTGTCCTGTCCAATTTCATCAAGGTCATTGCCTGTGTAGGAACCATTCATCTCAGATGGTGTGAATCTAAACCACGAGAAGAAGGACTGGCTGGCCATTGTCTCTGCAGAATGGTCTGATATGGACTTTGCTGTCTGTTGTGCCTGACAAATTAACTGAGCCAGTTTTAACACCTAAAACAAAAACCAAAATTGTGTGGGACAAAGATAAAGGACCACTAAGCATCAATGCATGGATAAAACTGTGCCTTGATAGCTGAAAGTGAGAACAATCCCAGCAAACTCTTAGTGCATATGGATTTGTGCTGACTGTTAGTTGGATTTCCAATAGGGCATAGGCAGTTCTGTTGAAGTATTTAAGAAACCTCAGTGCTGCTTAGGTTCTTCAGATGCTTTTTTTTTAATTCCTGCTGCTTTTGTCTGACTTGCTGGTAGGCACTGATCAATCAGATCACAGTAGGCATATTGGAGAGGAAATACCATATACTGCTCCAAGGCAGCAAGCTGTTACATTAACTTATTATTTATCAAAGAGAAGCAGATTTTTACGGTTGTGCTGGACTGAGACCCCTCAGGGTCCAGAAGTCACTGTCAGCAAACTAAATTATACAGTAATACAGGGTGTGAACTTTTCCACTCTTAACTTCTCCTGACATGGATGCTCAGCACTGAGAAAACATCTGTTGAAGTAGAAAGGCAGGTTACAAGGAGCTTGTTGCTTACCAAATTCCTGACTTCTGTGCCAAACATCTGTTTATACTGGAAGTCCTGTCCTTCCAGGCTGTAAACATGACTCTTCACCTTAAATGAGGCATCTGTAACAGCTGGAGACCGTGATGACAAAAAACTCCCACCAAGAGTGGGGCTCATAAAAAGTCGGTGTTGACGGTGGGGAATAACAAGTTCTGGCTCCAGGAATAACTGTTCTCCTAGAATTTGAAAAAAGCAGTGAAGATGGCTTCATAATACTTGTCTTGCCTGGGGAAGGTCCAGCTCCCTTAAGGCTGCTGGGCAACTTTATTTAGAGAGTGAATTCTAAGGGGAAAGAGGCCTTAATTATTGTTTATTATTTACTTCTCTCTGCCCAGAGCAGAAAATGTCAGAGTGCATTTAATGCAGACCATACAAGCAGCATTTTAAGTTTGTAACATTTTTCAGCAAAAGGCAGTGGAGAAACACACTTCAGACACTGATACTTGTCAAATCTCACCACTCCCAAATTTACTATTTCCTAATTATCCTGAAGCACATGCATGACTATTTTACTAAGTATAGGGACTTTCAGAGATATACAAAGTTTAAATCCTGAAGTATATAATGAAGTAATACAAGTGTAAGAAAAACTGACAATTGTAACTGTGTTCTTTATTCTTTAAAGAAAAATTGTGGAATGACATCTATTGTGATTAGAAGAGAACTATAGACTTACTAAACCAGTTGACACACATTAGTGAAGAAAGACTTTTGAATAGCAAAATAGCATGCAAAATGGGAGAGAAGTCCATTCACCTCAGTGCTTCTGGGGTGAGATATAACTATTGTGAAGAAAGATTGAGACAGGATAACATAAGATGTCAAAATATCCTTTTACCTTTCAAGATCATTTCAGCTAGATTGGGCTGAGCAAAGACCTTAGCAACTCGGAACACCATGAGGGCATTTTTTGGACTGACCAAGTCTGTTCGAAGAGCTCTGTTCAGAAATCCCACAAACAGCTTGGTATACATGAGTAGGTTTTCTTGAATGAAGGCAGCCCTGTCAAAGTGAGTACAGGATTTGTGAGTACAGCTATTTAAAGACTTGTTATTTTGTCTTCTACCAAATCAGCCACTAAGGGAATGTTTTGTACTGTCTCTGGAAAGATGGTCAATTTACACTGAGACAAAAGAATATTCTCAAAACAAAAACTGGTGTTCTAAGAAATCATCTCTAGTCTCATATAGGAATTTACTTCAGGTTGGTGCATAGTTCCTGAAATACTGCTGTTTTACTCAGGATCTCCAGGAGGGTTAGCTCAGATTACTCACAGCTGCTCCCCTCCTCACCATTTCTCCGAGACGCTGCGAGGCAAAGGCTCTGTGCTTTGTGGTGGCTTTTCGGGCGCGTACCTCCAAGGCTGCAAGTAACTTAACCACATCTCAAGAACCTAAGCAAAATCACACATAAACCCACGTGAGTGCTGATACTTTTTTGGAGAGGAAGGCAGGAAGGGTTTTTTGTTAACTTTTTTGTTATATAAAGAATTCTACTGCTCTAGAAAAAAGAGATGTAAAGACCAAGAAACAGCAATAACTAATAACTAGTTCTGTTGAGTACAGACTTAGGTGGAGAAGCAGGTACATACTGCTCTGAAAGAGGCATCCAGAGGCCAGTGGCCAAAACAGTGTTGCAGAAAGATATAAAGCTTCTCCTGGACAAACCGAGGAATCACAACCCTGCAAAAAGATTCAAAGACAGTCACAGGTAACCAACTGGCAGCAAATTCTAAAAACAAAAAACCCAACCCTACCAACCACCAACCCAACACACTTCCACAAATACAAATAGAGAAAGAATTGAGCAAAATTTATTCTTTTTCAACTGATACTACTTCAAGCCATTGAATTTCAACTCAAATTATTGAATACCAAATACTAAACCAACCTTGGCCAGAATCCTCTGGTAGCATTTTCTTTTCTCTATAGACTAGTGCAATAGCTGCTGCTGAAGCTGCTCTCCCTCAGTGGATGTGAGAAACATGATCCATTAACTCTCGTGTACTTTTAAAAATGTACTTATGTATTTAGCATCAAACTAGCATAATTCAGCTTCTCAGAGAAAGCTGAGATTTTCATGGAGAAAGCTCAGCTTTTCAGGGAGAAGTTCCATACATTTCAGAGACGTGCTCACATACCAACCTTTTAAACTCCTCCAGTGGGCTGGCTGTGTGGGAGTGGGCTGAAGGGGAGAGAGGCTCTGGTTTCAGGCTGTTGCTGAAAGCATGCAGATGTTTCACAAGCAGTCTTACCACTAGCACGTGCTCTTCAGTGGGCTTGAATGACTCCTAGATTCAAAGCAAAAGAGAGGCAACTAATGAGTGCCATTTGCTAAATGTCCAGGGAATTCAGGAAAAATTATATTCTCAGATTGAAATACAGGAAATGCTCTCTTCCTTCTAGGTTCTTCACCATAGTTTGGTGCCACCTGATTTTGGACAGGCTTGCTCCCCAGGACAAGCTGCATCAATCTTCTGCCATCAGTTCACTAAGAAACAGTAGCATATTTGGATTGTAACAGAAGTTATCTACAGTACTCTAATGCACTGACTTTTGGGCTAGCTTTAAAGAACAGAATAACTTGTAGATTTTGACTTACCCCTTCCTGAAAAAAGAATATTCAGCCTTTCATTATGGCTGTAAGTTCATTGCTGCAGAAGCACAGCAGGTCCTTTGTTTATGCTCATGGCTGGCTGTACTGAGTTCTCCTTCCTATGCTGGTACTCATTGGCCTTACAAGAGAGAATAATCCTTGACAGAGTCATAGTAAAAATAAGAACTGTTTCGAGTCCTGTGAGATCCTGCTGGTTCTTAACATCCTTAGGCGGAGAAGCAGCCTGGGTGGGAGTAGCACAAGGAGTGATGGTGAGCCACAGTGATGTTACTAAAGAGCAAGTGAGTGTTTGATACAGCAGGGAGGTGAACAAGGAAAAGAAGAGCTGGTTCTCCTGCGTGCCCAGCACCAGAGTGGTCTGCTGCAGAATGTGCAGACAAAGCACAAACTCCTTTGCCACTGTCATCTGCTTTAAGAGTAGTGAACTAATCTCAATCCACCACTGAAGGCAGATTTTGAGATCTGTATTCTGTTGCACAGAAGTTGACAACAATAATGTACATGAAACCTAAGTTACAGCGGCAAATATAATGGGAAGTGCTGGAAAGGTGTATTGGACAATAGCTGCAAGAAGTTTCCAGTGCTTGAGGCAGGGAGGGAGTGTGTGTCTGTGTGTGTCTTTATGTCCTTTCTCAGCAATGCCTGAGGCAAGGCAGGTGTGTTTTTACACTCTTTAAGATTTTGAATACACTGTGACATTCACTCCAGGAAGAGATTCCAGGCTCGGTGACAGATACAGTCCTGGAATACAGCCAGATGTGAGACTCTTCTAAGAGAGGGATAAACCTTTACCAGTTCTAATGAAGACTGGGCTTGTTTTTGCCAGCTCCTACTTGTATCAGAATGTTTTCTACAGACCTGATGAGTTTATGCAAGAGGGTAGAACTCCAAGAAGTTGTGTGGTCCTTGGAGTTTGGACCAGGATCTCCACAGCAATTAGAGAGGCTGAGTACTCTGCTATAGGCCTTGAAAGGGTGTAATTTTAAGAATCCTAAGCCCCCCTTGAAGGTACCTTTAGAATTTACAAAACCACCCTATTTCAACACATCATTTTGGGTGATGTTACTAGTTTTTCCACATAGCAATTCTTATAATTTCCTCTTAGCCTGGATCACCACCATTACGAACATCACTGGTTTAAAAACTCTTTTTCCCCACAAGTGTTTTTGTTGTCAAACCTTTTTGTACAGGATGGATGTATGCCATTCTTAATTCTTAACACAGTAATTTGATAAATGTAACAGTGAAAAAGATTTAAAGTAGTACTTTCTGTGCTCCTTTCTAAACAGCACCTTGAGATATCATAGCACTTAAAATTAAAACAAAACAAAACAAAAAAAGGATTAAAGAACAGGGAAATGCCATGTAGTGCTAAAGAGCTTTCTAGTACATAAGCTTAGCCCTCCCCATTCCCAAAATGAAGACCCAATGAATAAAGGGCTGAAGTAGGGAAAGAGGAATCAGCAATCTGTTCCAACAGGAATGTTTTTGCATGCACATTTCCTGAACAATCTGCAAATGTACCACTCGTGCTTTTGCAAAAGTGGACAGTCAAGTTGACATTGCCACCACAAATTTAGTATTATCCAATGACATTTCCTTGGCTAAAAACCCCCAGATGTTACCTACCTTAATCTGGGTGACAGCCATGCAAATTCTGATCTTTTCTTCCACGCAAGGTTTGCTTAAATGACTACTGTGTGAGAGGCAGAAATCTGCCATTGGTGAAGACAGCTTTGGTGCCAAAAAGCAGCATAGCTGGTAAATCTTACATTGCAAGAATGCATCTCTAGAAATAGAATTTCCAATTAGTCCTCATAATATGCTAGAGTTCAACTCTTTTCTCCATGACCATAACATGTTAGAGTTTAACTCTTTTCTCCATGACCTTTGCTGATATCTCTCAGTATCTATTTCACTGAAAAATTTAGTGAATTTCAATGCAGTATTCTCCAATTATAAAACCACACCTTGGCAGAAGAAGCTGCTGTACAGCCAGCACCAATACACTTCGCAGATTATATGATGGAACAAGATTTTTAAAAAGGAAACAAAATGAAAAGATGGTAATACTTGGTATGCGTGGAGGGCCTGGTAGCTGGATTGGGCAGGACTACCGTGGTGTTTACTGGAGATACTGAGTCGGTAGTGGAGAACCTCCAGCTGAGACAACAGAAACAAAAAGGAAAGGGGGAGGGAAAAAAGGAGAGAAGAGAGCAAGAGAAAAAAAAAGTGAGAATGAGCCCAAGGAAGAAGGGTGGGGGGAAAAATGAACATCACAAATACAGTCAGGGACAACATATCACAATAACGACTGCAGCCACAGTATCTTCTTTTTTCTGGTGTTCTGTAGGTTGATTCCACAGTATTTCTTATCCTTTATCAATTTGGAAATGTAACTGGGAGCAGGTGTCCAAAAAGTGGCTGTTCTCTTTGCTATGCTCAGAGCAAAGACTGGTAGGGGATATGGAGCTTTTGCCAAATAAATTCCTCATTTCAGGAGTGAACTGAACTGCCATAACAAGGATTTACACACTGTTACAGTGTTCCATTAAAAACTGAGTAAAAGAGTGCAATATTCTGCAAGCATTTTACATCTATTTTGAAAACTTTGTCATTTCTTCCCGTTCTGCTGGAGCACAGTTTGTATGCAGAAGAAACTCAAATTGAAGTTTCCTGTCCAGAGAAATCCTATGTCTTCTCTCTACTTAAAGGCCATTTGGGAAGGCTGCAGATCATGTGAATTTCCTCAAAAGAGGAAATTACTTTTGCTATTAGGAAAACATTACATATCTAAAAAGGCAAAGACATACCCGGCACAGTGTTATATGCTGATGCAAAAGGCATCTTGCCATAACACTGAAGTCTCTGCAAGCCTCAGCCAGATTCCTTCTGTTCTGAAGGAACAACCTGAACAGTATTTCTGACAATGATAGTGAAGAGGATACTGTAGCAACAGTGACATACATGTATGAAATTAATGAGAAAACATAAAACAAAAAATGTACACTACACAGACCCCAATGACTGTTGTCAGGCATCTAAACTAACTCTCCAGATCACACCTCTGCTGTCTTTAAACAGCCTCTACCCCATCTCCTCCAGTGTCAGTTTGGCAGCTTTTGGTTTCACACCCTTAGAGTGGCAGGATTGTTACTGCAGGCTCCCCAACAGCTTGGGCAGATCATCTGCTTCCAAACTGACTCCCCTGCCACAGGAATCTGCAACCCCCTGTATTTTAATGGGTGTTCCACATGCAGAGCTGGGGGCTGAACACCTGGCATTGGAAGGTCGGGAAGCATTACATGAAGTTTTATCAAACTACTTCTTTTTAAGGGTTTCTTGTGATAACAGCAGAAGGGAATAGGAAAAAACATGCTGCACACTTGGACTCTAGATCATCAGAGAAAGAAAAAACAAACAGACAAAAGAATTGGAAAATAGTTGAATTAAAAGGGAAAACAGTGACAGCATAGCAAATAGCATCAACCTCAGGTTCACAGTAGACCCAAAAAGAATTAAAAGCTGTAATGCAGTATATCTTCTCAAAAGAAACTATTTACTATTCATGCCCCTACCTTCTACTTGTAAAGGGAAGTCTGTGATGACTTTAACAAGGTTTAAGGAAAAATCTATGATTCTCCTTCTCAAGAAAGTTACTCATTTAAAATCTGTCTTGGCCCATGAAAGCAAACAAATCTGGCTGCTGGACAAAGAGTGAGCAAGTTCTGCAAAACCTCATCCCACCTTCCAATACAGATATGCAGCCATTTCAAATCACTGACGGTCAAACAGCTCTAGATCCAGGACTGGATGGTCACTAATTACCCTTCCTTCCAAACACACAGCAGGCTAAATGGAATCAAGTGAACCTGCATAATTATCAATAATTTTAAGAATAAGGTATAGGGCCATCTTGGGTCTCCAGTCAAGGTCTTTAATGCTTGTATTAAAATAGAACTTACACTTCTGGATGTTCTACTTCCTCATTTGAGGAACTACAAGGCAGACTGTTCTCCTCCAGCCCACCCAGTCTACCAAGTTCAGTGTAAGCATCACAGGCTAATGAATGGTCCTGCCCCCAACTGATCTGGAACCTTTCCTCAGTCCTGCAGGAGAGATCCTTCATCCATTTATGTACGTCACAGGGAATTCCAATCCCCCATTCCAGTGCTCCACCCCCCCAAAGAGTGAAGACTTCCTATTTGATATGTTCATGATTACTTCCCATCAAAGATGAAACTAAAATACCATCGGGGAGTTATGGCCTCAAGTTGTGGCTCAACACACCTTGTGGAGGATCCTGAAGTGCTGATTTCAGAGAACTGTAAGCTCTACCTAGGCCCTACTCCACCATAACGTGGAGAGTCATTGTCTGCAACTGCTGCTCCCTAGTGCTAGAAGAGAGCATCTGAAATACAGAGGGTGAACAGAGGAGAGAAGTTTAAAGCAATCATCATTTCTGGCCTAAGCACAGCGCTTGATGCACAGAGACTGGACAGACAGACAGACCAAAGGTACTTCAAGCAAAGCCTTTCCATCACAGGTGCACAGCCATGCTGCTGGGAGTCCCAAGTGGAGACTTTGCAACATTAGTGAGTTGGCATTTTGACCTCAACTTTGAGAATAGAAGACAAAACCCATCACATTCCAGCTCTCCAATGTTTTTCCCTAGCTAAATATAAATGTGTTTTATTTCATATCCTGTGGAGTGAAGGATTAGAATTTCTCAATCAACTCTCATATTGCACTTCCACACAGGAATAAATCCTGAGTAGTTTTTATTATTTCTCTCCCCTTCTATGAAAGTCCCACTGTGACCCAGAGGGAATTCAGAGAATCAACATTTTCTCCTTCAAATTCCCTTTTCATTTACAATGCCTTTACTCTTAGCCTCCCCAGCACTTACTTACTTCTTACATGCAGTAGTTTGTTACTGAACAGGCCACCACAAACTGCTTACAACAGTGTATTATCTGAGCAAGAGCTTGTCAGATAATCCAAACTCTGCAGCTACAGAACTGCTTCTGACACCATTATGGTGAAAAGCATATTTTGGAACATGAAACAACAAAAATGGCAGTTTAGTAAGATTTTTTTTTTTTAATTTGGATTTAGGCTAAAATATGTTTATGGATGTTAGAAATCACTAATTGGTATTTCAGTAACAGTTGCTATCTCTGCTGGAAATCAATTTTAGCTATTTTTAGCAGTCATGTTGCCCCAGCGGGATTTAACACATTGGTTTTATAGTGGCATCTTCTCAATCATTAGTACTTCAACATTGATGCTCAGATTGTTGTGACCATCCCACAAACTCATCTTGAACAAAAAAAAGAAACAAAAACCAGAACAAAACTAACAGAACTTCTGCAATGAAGGCAAATCTGGATGACACACTTATTCACAACATTCTTTGCAACTGGATTATCAACTCTGACACACTCATGTACATACTCTGGTAAGTTATTTCTTTCCCTTGGACCAATATACAAAAAAAAAATTCTCCACAGAATAGGAGTTTTACCCCAAGGTAAGAGCTCAACCATCAGGTGATGTTCACAAATGCAGTACAAACTATTACCTTGACGTGAGGGGACTGCATTTTCTGATACATTTCCAGTGAATAATGATGAAGCCACATTTCAACAAAGATCTGCAAAACAAACATTTTCTCAGCTAGGGAAAGAGAAATAATCCTGCACTGTCAGTCAGAAGATAAGCATAAGGAAGACCACAGTATATAACTTGAAAA
Source organism: Falcunculus frontatus (assembly GCA_013398115.1). Lineage (NCBI taxonomy): Eukaryota > Metazoa > Chordata > Aves > Passeriformes > Falcunculus > Falcunculus frontatus. The sequence goes on along the minus strand of VZRV01010669.1, from coordinate 1,392,913 downwards.
CTAAGCTGTACTGGTAAATAGACAGCACCTATACAGGATGTTTCAGGTTATCATGTCAATAGACAGCACCTATACAGGATGTTTCAGGTTATCATGTCAATGGCTGAGATGACAAACTCTTAGCACCTGCCAGGCATCAATCAGTCAGTTCAGCAACATGGTAGGAACTTGTTTCAGAACAACTGCTAAATCCAGATTTTCTTTTCCTTCTCTTGATAGTGAACAAAACCAATTTGGCTGTGTTTAACCTTTGCATAGAGCATAGAACTGATCTAAGATTAAAAAAAGAAAATCAAGTGCAGAAACTTTTCCAGAAAAAAATACTCAAATGCCTGAGATCAGTTGTTAGATCTTTAGCTTAAAAAAAGATATTAAGTGCCTTTCTAAGCTACAACTTAACTGCTTCACAGTGGTTCCTTGTTGCATTAACAGAGAGCAACAGCTGCGCTGCTCAATTCCAAAACCAAGCTAAAGCAAACTGGCCTAACTGCCTCTGCTTTAAAAAGAAGAGATCCCTCAGTGAGCAGAAAGAAATGTTGCAGTGCATTTTCTTCCTTAAATGCAACATACCTGAAGCAGTGTTTCTGATCTCCAGATCTCCTGGGAAGCTGGGTCAGCGTTCACAGAGGGCTGGTGGGCAATGTGCCGTTTCAGCAGGCTGGTGTGATGCATGCCATAGGAGGAGAAAGGCACTGCTGGAGACCTTTGAGGACAAAAGCATGGAAATACAGAAGTCAGTAAGCCTCAATGCAGTACAGGGGGATGTATCATTGCTTTTAATCAGCATTTTATAAACTGGACAACGGTTTTTTATACTGCATAACTGATTACACTTTTCAAACTTCTGCAACTTACTGTAATTACAAATCACTTCAACTATAACTATAACCAAACACTGCATCACTATTCCTATGCAAAAAGTACATACAGATCAAAGTGTGGAGGTGTTTTCTACTTGTTAGAGATTATGTTCCAACAAGCCATATTTTGTCTGCACCATTGCCACAATTTGCCCCTGACACTGTAGCCATTACCTGGGAGTCGGGGAAGGGATGGTTCCCCCAGGATTTGAAGAAGGGGGGGGAAGGACACTTCCTTCGGTGGGTAGGAAACACTTCAGGTACGTGTCCACCAGGATGAAATAAGCACTGTTGGAAGGGCTGACATGATGGGTGACGGGCGAGTTCTGTAACAGACACACAGGGTACACCTGGGGTTAAACACTGCTGCTTTAAGCCAGTGCTGGGGAGTGATGCCAGACTCCCTCAGCATAAAAAAGCAGAAGCCCAGTGGTTAGAAAGGGTGAATTGGCAGTAAAGACCCTTTGGAGCCAAGGTAAATGAGCTGTAAGAGAAGCATTGCTGTAGCAATGACTGCAACCAAGCAGGAGAGGAGAGGTAACAACAGGCAGAGGAACCAAATAACCACACCCCACAGTACCAAGCTGTGGCTATGACTGCAGAGAAATCCTTACTGGATACAGGGGGAGAGAAACTATTTGGAATCCACTGCCTGCTCCCCGTTGGCATGAGACTACTTACTGGTTTATCTAAGGTGGGTATTTAATTATCTAAGTCTTAGATCATCAAGTGATTCAAAGCAGTAACAAATTCCAACAGAACAGATAAAACTGCTGTTAATTTAGCTACACAGCACCCCAGCAGGCTCATAGAGCATTATGGAGAAAAGTCAGTACTATTTTAAGGAAAAAAATGGGAGAGGTACTTACCTTCTGTGTAATCAAACTAATTGCAAAGTAAAACATGTAATATTCAAATGGATCTGGAAGAACAGAGTTAAGGATCACATAATAAAAAACAGGTACAGCTGTTAGATATTAGGAGACGCTGAACAGACACTACATTTGTACTTTGTAAATGCTAAATTACCTTGCTAGAGCTTTTGAGCAAATTCAGCCTTGGCTTCCTGCTTTCCAACTGACTGAAACATTGGTAATTGAGGTGTTCTCTGAGTGACAAGGTGTGTTTGTGCTAATCTTGGAACGTTTGACTATTTCAAACTGAAACCAGCACAGCTACAGCTACATTGCTTCCGAAAGTGCAAAGCTGCAAAGTGAACATGCCCTTTTCCTACCATATTGTATAAACTACAAGTAGTTACAAAACCAAAAATTATGAAACATAGCTCTACTGAAAACACCGGGAATTTTGTTGTTGACTTGATTAAGGCCAGAAATTCCTCCACCAAGGGTTTATAAGAGGACACGTTTATTTTAAACTGTAATCTAAACATTTCTAATTAGCTCAGACTCTTCAGCATGACCATGATTTACCCCATATACATAACAAATGTAGAACAGAAACACTCATGGATCTCCTAGTTTTAGATATTTATAAAGAATTAGATATCCAACTGTTAAAAGGATACTAAGAGCCAAATTCAAACCTAAACCACCAGATGAAGGAAATTGGACTTTGTTGTGGTATAAAGAGCATTCTGGTAGAACTTGCTCTTGGATTGAAGCCTTCACAGGGCCCTGAAAGACAAAGCAATGAAATATTAATCTGGCTACTCAGCATACTGCAGAGTATGTTTTCAGATAGTGAGATTCTGCATTCCAGCATTCTGGGATGAGCTCTACATTCAGCTCAGCGGGATATTATTGCACTGCAGTAGTTTCTCGTCAAAATGCAGGGTCTGCAGAGAACTCTCAACTTTCTCTCTGAAAATGAGTATTCAGTATTTATTAAATTTAAATTCAGTATTTTTTTAAAAAGCCTTCACCGTGACTTTTCCAGTTGGAGTGGAGCAGCAGAGTATTGGTGTTTGGCTGCTGGCTTTGTTCAGGTAATTGAGCCGTGGACCAGCAAGTACCATATATTTAAATGAGGTTTCCTTTTGTTAAAGGCTGTAGGACTACCTGAATCAATTTCTAGACAGCATGGAGGTGGTAGCAATGGAAGAAACACAGTGAAACAACTCTGCAGATGAATACTTTTGTTTGAAATGGGATACTTCACACCCAGGACAGCAGTTAGACTTCAAACACATGGGCACAAAGTGTAGGCAGGGAAGACACTGCTCTGTGGTAAGTTTTGAAAGTCTATTTTCAATCCTGCAACTACCAATAACCACACAACTCTCTCTGGGGACAGAGGAAGAATCATAGTGCAGCTTTCTTGGCTGAACACACATATCCAGCTGCTGACAACCACAATCTTCTAGAGATTTTATGGCTGGGAACTCTCCTCCTGCAGAAGCCATTTCAAGAAATGGGTCTGCTCTAAACCTGGAGCACTGAGGCTACACCTTGGCCTATACTGAAGTGTAGATATAAAGTGCATGAAAAGTTCCACCAGCTGCAACAACAACTACATTCCCTTCTTACAAACTGTTCAGTTACTCACTGGAAGATATGAGACTGGGAAATCATATCTGTACTCTTCTGCCTGGAGTTTGTAAACCAGCTTCATCATCGGGCCACTGCAAACAAGCACCAGAAAGAAAATCCCATGGTAAATACTCTCCTGCCTCACTTCTGTGAACTTAGGTTTGCATAATGGAGAAAGGTCAAACACTGGTCATTTGTTCACCAATTCACTTCTTAATCTGTGCTGAAATGAATGAGTTTACCTGGGATCCAGGAAATCCAAAGCCACAGAATATTCATTAGGATTTGTTCTTCCTTGCAAACAGCGAAGATTCCAGCCTATGATGATGCCATCCAGGCTGCCAAAAATGCTCTCCACCAGCCATGGGAAGATGCCATGTAGCTCCTTTAGGGAAAACAGACCCAAAGAATTAATGTGCACAATTCCTCACTTGGACAATCTCTACTGCATGTACTAGAATACACAAAGATGTCTGCCATTTATTTATGACTGTTTCTGGATTATCCCTGGGCAGATTGTCCATTCAAAACATTGCATTATAACATGACAATTATGGGAGATCTATCCTGATTTCTGATCCTACTGAAGTTGCAACAATGCTCATCAGCATCATTTGCAGTTATTTGCCATATTTTAAAAACAAGTTTTCTTTGTAAACTGAGGCTGAAAGGCGGTGAATGAAGGGCGGTGAAATGAAACAACCTTTTAATGACTAGAAAAAGTTCTTAGTTCTTGGAAACACTAGATTCCCACTGTTTCACTGGGGGCCTTCAAAACTCAGAATCACAGAATCAGTTAGGTTGGAAAAGAGCTCCAAGATCATCGAGTCCATCCTAAGACAGAACACCCCCGCGTCAACCAGCCCACGGCACTGAGTGGCACATCCAGCCTTTCCTTAAACACCTCCACGTGCCTCCATCACCTCCCTGATGGAGCCCGTTCCAGGCAGTTTGTCTTGATAAGACAAAGAGGAACAAAGAAAACAGTAATATAAAAAACCAATTCCGCTGAAACTTGCCAGGCAGCGAGGTTCTGAAAAAGCAATGACCGCTCACCTTGGCAGGGAGCTCCTCGATGAGCGTCTCCAGATCGTGGCACCTCTGCGCAAACGGTTTGTTGACACAATCCGCCTTCAGCGTGGCCTGTTACGAACCACAAGGGAAATCCGATCACCGCTGCCGGCCAGGACAGCACTTACCGCGGCCATGACAACCCCTAGCGCCGCTCCTGCGGCGCAGCATTTCTGCCGCGACCTGAGGCGGCACGGACCGACCGCCGGTGCCTTCACAGGTACAGCACCAATGTACCGGGACCCGGCTCCGCTGCCCGCCCGGCCCGGCCCCGCCCCGCGGGCTCGCACCGCTGCAGCGCGCCCATCCCCACCCAGCAGGAGGCAGCCGGGCCGCTGCAGCGCGGCCGCCCCTCGCACCCACCAGCAGGAAGCTGGGCTGCTGCCCATGCGGCCCGGCCATGGCACCCGGCCCTCCCTCAGCGCCCCGGCCCCAGCGCTGCCGCGCCCGCGCGGCCCTTCTGCGTCACGGCCCGCGCAGATGACGTCACCGCGGCGTTGCCATGGGGAAGGCCCCGTGCCGATGGAGAGCCGGGCCCGCGGCCGGAGGGACTCAGCGCCTTCACAGGACCGTGGAGTGTTCTGAGTTGGAGGGGACCTACAAGGATCATCGAGTCCAGGTCCCGGCGGTGCACAGGTCACCCCAACAATCCCACCCTGTGCCTGAGAGCGTTGTCCAAACACTCCTTGAACTATGTCAGGTTTGGGCCCACTGCCCTGGGGAGCCTGTTTCAGTGCCCAGCCACCCTCTGGGGGAAGAACGTTTTCGTGATATCGAGCCTAAACCTCCCCTGACTCAGCTTTGTGCAGTTTCCTCGAGACCTGTCCCTGGTCACCAGGCAGGAGATCGGTGCCTGCCCCTCCACTGCCCCTCGTGAGGATGTTGAAGACTGCAATGAGGCCTCCCCTCAGTCTTCTCCAATGTTAACAAAGTGCCCTCAGCCGCTCCTCATAAGCTTCCCCTTCAGACCGTTCACCATTCTAGTGTCCCTCCTTTGGACGCTCTCTAACAGCTTAACATCTTTTTTATACTGTGGTGCCCAAAACGGTGCACTATATTCAAGGTGAGGCTACCCCAGTGTAGAGCAGAGTGGGACAATCCCTTCTCTTGCCCGGCTGGCGATGCTATGCCTGATGTCCCCCAGGACACAGCTGGCCCTCCTGGCTGCCAGGGCAATGGTGACTCACATCCAGCTTTCCAGGACCCCCAGCTCCCTTTCCACAACTGCTCTCCAGCCTCTCATTCCTCAGTCCATACAGCCAGGATTGCCCTGTCCTAGGTACAGAATCCATCACTCTTGTTAAATTTCATATGGTTGGTGATTGCCCAGCCCTCTAATTTACCGAGGTCCCTCTGCAGGGCCTCTCTGCCCTTGAGAGAGTGCCCCACAATCCGTGTTTGGGGCTCCAGGGGTTTCTTTTGCAGCCATATGCAGAGATCTGTTAAAAACTCGTGGTCTCCCAAGGCAGAGGGAGCCGCGGGCAGACGCTCACAGCGACTCCCGGCTTGGTGGGGGAGGCGAGGCCATCGTTTGCTGATACTGGCGTGGGATGAGCATCGTGTGAGCAAATTCAAAGCAGCGAGGGCAAAGGCAGCCCTCACTGATAGCACACACCTCCTGACTGTTCAAAAGGGCAGTTTTGTCCAAATTATGGCACGCGTGTCTGTGTCCTGTGCTGGATGTGATGCACACGCGTGTGTGTGTCCTGTGCTGGATGTGATGCACACGCGTGTGTCCTGGCTGGGATTCCAGCCGTGTTTCACACGTCCCATTGTAGATAGAGACTGACTGTGAGTGAACACGGGTCCTTGAGGGGTCGGTCCGTCCTCCAGGTGGGGATAACGAGCTGCTTTAGCTCCAGAAAAAGCTGCTGGGACTTGATGGCAAAGATTCCGCAGTGTGTTTATTTAGCTGTGAAAGTTAAACGTGTGAATGTCAGGAATCAAGGAAACACTAGACTTGATGCATTTTCAGTGGGTGATAGGATCGGAGAAAGAAATCAAGAAGAAATAAAGGATTGGGTGAATATGTGGAAACAGAACACTGGAGGTGCTCAGTGGGGATGGCTCAGTGATGCCTGTTCAAGCAAATAGCTGCATGGGAGAAATACATCAAATTATTTTAAGAACTAATGGAACTGCTGAGGAGAACTGTGAAACGACTGTTTGGTGTGCTCTGGAGCCTACTGAAATTGATGGTATAGGTCCATTATCCCTCTTACATATATCATTTTCAAATGTATATATCAAGATTGTATATGTATTTTCTTTCCCATTTTGCAGATGCAAAGACCGAAGTCCAGAAAAGTTATGTCACCTTACCTTACCTAGGTTTCCTCTTTCCCTTCCTCCCAAATTTTAGCTGCCTTTAAGCCACAGCAACAAGAAAGGCTTTTTTCTGTTGTTGGTATGTTTTTCCTGAGAGAAGTATTCCTGAGAGAGTTGGAGGCTGAGCTGTTTTCTGCAAGTATGGATTCCATATTTTGGGGCTTGTTTTATCATTCACTGTCAGAGGTTTCTGACAGGCATTGAAGTGACTAACCAGCAGTACTAAGAGCTCTCCTAGGTAGCCTCACATTTTGTCACCTTGGTGTAATCACTAGAGCATCAATCAGATGCTCTAGTGATTACACCAATCAATAACTCTACAGAGGTAATTAAGTTAATGTAATTGTCATAAAGATGAATGACTCAATTTGTGCATAGAAGATTGAGTTAATACAACACCCGGTTACCAGAAAATCCACGAGGAAAAGACAGCCTCTAAATCCTCCGATGCCAGCTTGCACTGTTACTGATGCTCAGGTTAAACATTTGGGACAAGTGAGGAACCAGACTGTGTGGGTCTGGTGCTCACAGTGCTGTCTCTGGAGCTCACACAGCCTTTTTTTCTGAAAGCAGTACTAAAAACCTTTGAATTAATTCATATGTGGCATCCACTGCATCATCCACAGGCATTGATGGGAAGTTTGGGTTCAGGAGCGTTACATCAAGGCTTTAGTAAGTGGCTTTTCCCCTTTAAAATGAAGTGGTGTTTGTAGTGAGAGATGTCATCTTTTATAGGGCTGATGGATATCAGAGGGAGAAACAGAAGCTTTTGGACACACCAACTTCTCTTGAAGTCAGAGTCAGATGCAGCAAACAAGTCCAAGCTGGGAAACACGTGACTCTAACTTTAATCTGATTATGCTGATTAAAGAAAGGAAAAGACAATTTAGAAATAATCTAATTTAGAGAAATAGCATAGGCATCTGATAACATAGTCAGACCTTGTTGCTTTTGCAGGATTAATTTAATCTCTTCCTATAAGTACGGGTTAGAGTGTTCTAACAGGGAAGATCTGTCAAATGTTTTCTTTTGGCTGGAGAATTGTTTGGGTGTTGACATGTCAGGGATGGATGAAATGATTGGAAAACATACAGTCTGTTCAGCTGTGATGGGAACAAAACCAGACTACCAGTTAATGAGAAACCATCTGGAACAGGGCCTGGATTCATATAGGTGAGGAGAAAAGGGGAATTTTCAGAACTGTCATTATGCTTCTAATCCAACCAAAGTAACTTCTCTCTCCAAAGCTGTTCATGCAGACATCAACTTTATACTGTTCCTGACATGCACAGGCCTGCTAAGGCTGTCAGTCAGAGTTTCACATGGCTAGAGATGAGACTTCATGTGTAGTCTGAGAAAACATTAACTCACCCAGTGCATGTCATGGCTTCTCCTGTGAAGGAAATGTCAGCAGGCACTCAGGGTGCATTGAACCATTGCAGGATGAGGCATCCCCTTCTCCACCCAGTTTGAGTGTGCAGCTCTTTGGGCATCTATTGTCATTTTTCCTAATGATTCCTGGAAATTTGTTATATTTTTGCCTAGTTTCTGCAGGCAGAGATTGCTTAAGATATTGCATGACAGCATGGTATCAGGAGTTCCAGCTCCAGCTTGACTCCCACAGTCTTGAGAGTACCTTAAGAATAATCTGATTTAATAAGCAGTGTATTTTGTGCCTGTTTATGGGTACTTGGAGTTTTGCAACTTTGGCAGTCCCATTTTGAAGATTTTCTTCTCCATATGAAGTGCTAGAAATTTGGTTTTAATTAAAATTGGATTTCTTGCATAATTACATGAATCCAGGAGCCTGAGGCATAAGTAATCTCAACATTTCAACACTTGGGATAAAATATGAGTACTGGTGGCAGAGTGTGTGAACATAATGCATTATGCAGGGGGCTAAAGTAGCTCTTGGATTAAGAGTCTGAGGAAGCTGGAATATGGTGACCGAGTTTTGCTTTTTTATCATAGTGGTTGAGGTCTGGGATTAGGCTTTGAGAAGTAAAGCCACACTTAAGGTACCATTTTCTATTCTAGTTGCTGGTGGTCCATATTCTGATTTTAAATAAGGTTAGCCTGGGCAAGAGAACATTTTGTGTCATTTGTGAGAATCTTTTCCTGTTGATTTAGAAGGAAATAGTACTTCAAGCTGATAACTATGCTATCATTTCCAGAAATTTCTCTGTTTCTAAAGCAAGATCTTGTTGCAGTAAGATAAGGATGAATTGCTCAGCTTTAACTAATACTTGAAGCGTGCAGTAGGAGCTCTGCTTGCTATTTATACTTTGCCAAATTGATGTTCTTATTTCTCAGTTCACCAGGTTTCTGCAGCGTGCCACTGATGGCAAAGTCACCTTTTCCTCATGAGTTGCAGTTCTACCCATGGGGCTGTAGAACCGGGGCACTGGGAAGCAGGAGGTTGCCTTTGGCTGCACCTACATCCTACTCCTGGATGTGCGCAGTGCTCCACACAGCCCTGAGGGGAGGAGTGGGCTCCTGATTAAATGCTTCTCTGTCTGTGGAATTTATTACAGAGCCCCAGATCAACCTCTACATTCCGTGCATTTCCAGCTGTACAGTCTGGGCCTTCCAGAGAGAATCTTTATTTGTCAGGTAATTACTGTTCTCATTTAGAACAGATACCTGTTCGTGTTCTGACACATTTCCAAGTGTCTTCCCAGCTGCATGATATTCACCAGTGTGGTGGAGAAGCATCTGTCCTTCTGCAGAGGGACAGTGATATTCCTTGCTCCACAGTGATGGGTACCTACAAATGTGATCACTCTTTCTGTGTCCCTGAAAGGCAGCCTCACTTTCTGCAAGATTTGTCATAGGTGAGTTTTCCCAAGGAACCTGCCTAGCTGTCACCATGGCAAGATGTCCTTGGATTAATTTAGCATCCAGGTCCTTTTAGAACCCCAGTACTCAAAAAACCCCTAAAAAAGTAAATACAGCTCTAAGCTGCTTAATAAAATGAAATATAATAAAGTGGAAATAATAGCTTTACGAAGGGAGGCAGTTCAGAGCTATAATATGAATGGAATAAGCTGTAGCTGGTTGGTTTTGTAACTGATCCAGTATTTCATGTTATTTTTATCCTTCCAGTTAAAACCAGACACTGCCATTCTTAAAGAGCAGTGAATTTAATGATACCTTTAATAATCTCTGCTTTCCTTTTGAAAACCGTATTTTGGAAGCAGAATGTCTCTCCCACTAATGGCTGTCTGCCAACTGGCTTTCATCTTTATCCTTTCTGATTCTGCAGTCTTTTACCCCTGTGAATAATTTGCTCTTAGAGCATGCTGTTTTTAGCTCCTGGCAGTCAAGAAGAGAGAAATCAATGTAGATTGCTGGGGTCGGTGACCAGGAGGTGACACTTGAAAGCCTTGAATATTGGCTGCTTCAGCCTGAAAAGCACGATGAAGTGTACATGAATGGGGAAGTACATGGAGCCACGAAGGAGGATCAGTCACGGGACCTCAGAAAAGAATATAAAAAAGAGCAAATAAATAAGATCCCCTGCGGTAGAAAGTAGAGACTCATGTAAGAAGCTTCTGTGAATACTGAACAACTTGTGGTGTAGATTCACCTTCCAAATCTTTTACTCACATTTATTGTCCACCTTCTTTTTTTAATTTGGCTTAACAATGTGTGAGGCCACAGGTTTTCATGAAGATGCTTACAGACATGGCATTGACGTTTGTATTTAATCAAATACACCTTCAAAGATAGTTTGGATTTATATGATTTTTAACTTCTCAGAAGCTGACACCTTCTTTTCCCTTGAAGATGGAAGATGGATTTGTTTCCTTGCAGTACAAGCGCTGGGGTTGCTTTTCTAATGTAGCACCATTTTGAATGTAACAGATTTACCACTAACCATTATTTGCTTCTTTAATTTTATTTCTCAGTCAAAGCGCCCAGTTCTGTAACCAAAATTGTCACAATAAAATCTCCCAGTCATACGGGAGATGGAATTAAGGATGAAATTAAGAGTTTCTGCTTTGCATGCCAAGCCAAGTGTTCAAGAGCATTTGAAATGTTCTTGGAACAGGCTGTTCTTATCCTGAACCAGATCTTTTGGCATATTTCCAGCAGTACTGAACATAACTGAGGAATGGGCCCCAGAACTAAAATTTGGGACCCAGTAGGACAGGACCTGTTCTATTGCTTTGCTCCCTGGGGTGTTAGAGCTAACCTAAAGCAAACTGTGTGCAGGGGCACCAGGCTCATGCCTGCTGTGTGTGAATGCAGGACACAGAGCAGAAAGATTACCAACCAACAATTCATCCCTTTGCATGTGAAGTTCTCAATTGCCAGATTTCCTGGGTTGAACCTTATTTTGTATCATGAGAGTGGATTTAAAATAAACCCTGCAGTTCTTCATTGTATGTCAGCCTGTAATACCTGCAGGAAGGTCAGTGGGATCATATCTGGTGCAGGATGGTACTTAAGGGCTTACAGGAATACTATGAAAAACAGAACATTCCATTGTTCTGTTCTCCAATACTGAAACTTTGTAATCTTGCATCTAAATATGAAATATTGAATAGTGGATGTCACAATAGGTGCCTGTAAATCATTCAAGTTTGGAGAATAAGTAAAACATTTGCCTGAGGGGAAATACAGATTTTTGTTCCTGCTGTAGTGGGAAATGAATGTGATTTGCAGGATTACTGTTGGTTAAAATGAAATACGGTTTATTGCATAGAGATGAAGGGATTCAGACAAGTGCCATGTGCAGGGTTATTTCTGTTATGCTGTATAAGTATATGGCTTAACTTTTCAACAGCTCCTGCTCTAGTGAGCTCACAGACAGGCTGAGAGTAGTAATCGTGCCTGGACTGGGCTGTCATTCAAGGATAGAGTTCAGATTGTGTGGCAGGTACCTCATGCCTCCATATCCTGTTTTTATATCCTTCAAGTTCAGAAGTTTTGTAGTTGCTGAACAAGCCACAATAGAGGAGAAAAAGACATTGGCAACCTTAGGTATCTAAGGTGATGTTAGCTGAAAGTTATTGAAATGCATAAGCAGAAAAACCCAGAAATTTCTGAGTGTTGGTCAGCTCCAGGGGTTAAAAAATCACCACCATCAATGCCAGAAGAGCTATTGCTGAACCTGGGGCCCTATCAGTCATCTTCTCCAGACCTATCAGCTGTTCTGTGTAGCACAAAACACGATGTAATGTCAAGAACATTATTGAAGCAATGCTTCAGGAACAACCTGGAGAAGATCCTTTTTCCTGTAGATGTCCTCATCTCCCAATCTATTCACTAAATTGTGTATTAGTTTCTAAAGTCCCTGAGGCACTGATGGATTCTGCACAGATGTTTCTCAAAATACAGCCCCCCTGACAGGACAGAGTACTCATCAAAGCATCACTGGAGAACAGCAGTAGCTCTGCCACTGGAGACCGTTGGGTCTATCCCCACCTAAACCTTACCAAGTTCTGCAGTGAATCCCATTGTATAAGTCTCAGTACAGACATGGAGTTAGAGTTAGGAACCAAAGAAAGAGAAATCTAGATGTACTGTGAGAGAGGGACACTCAAGAGTGGTTGTCAAAACAGTGAGAAGACTGTTGGTAGGGTTCCCTCAACACCTCGTGACCTAGGAATGTGGCTGTTATCCTGGCTTAGAGCCCAGTCAAGGTTTAGAGTCAAGATTAGGGCTCTGAGAATGAGAAATTCAACCATATAGTAGGAGTGGAGTTCAGAGGTAATACCACAATAAAATGAGGACTTTTACTTGGGCGATCCTTTGACTGGGAACTGGAGTGCCCCATGGATAAGGGACATCTTAGGAGTAGGTGAGGGATGGGGTCTAGTGGCTCTTAGGCAGAGACAGCGGGGTCATAGACTCATTTAAGTTGGAAAAGGCTTTTAAGACCATCAAGTCTAACAGTTAACCCAGCATTGCCTTCTCAGCCAGAGCCTTGTTCCCCTGTGCCTCCTGAGCTGTGTTTCCTGGGCTCAGTGTGGATGGTGCCCATGCCAGCACCATCCAGGCAACACAGTTCACTGGGACTGTAACCAGAACCAGAGGTGTGGAGCCTGCACAGCAGCCCCCTGTGCCCTGGCAGAGATTCCACTCGTGCTGAAAGCATTAGGGCTGTCACTGCCAGAGAGGAAAAGAAGCATGCCGTGAATTTTTCCTTAGCACAGCCAGGGTTAACACAATACACCCTCAACACCCTCTTACTTTTCTTGGGACAGAGCTACTCTCCTATATAAATAGAGATTAAGTTCATTGCATCCTTCTAAAGGACCCACTATCAAATTGTGTTTAGAATTGCACAGAGGTCCAGGGAGAGGGCAGAGTTCCCAGTTTCACTAATGAACTTTGTTTCCAAGCCTGTATCTTTTTTTTAAACTCTCCTCTATTTCCCAGAAATGTGTTCTGCTTTTCAACCCTTAGAATTCATATCTCATATTTCTAGCATGCTGAGAGATTCCAGCTCCATACTTCCTTACTTCCTGTCTATGATGGTTTAACCTCTAGGCATTCACATTGCTTCCCCACCATCATCGAGCTGTAGCTGTGCAATTCCTTTCCTACTGCTGTCCATTTCATACTGTGCTCTGCTCTTCTCTGCGTGTTTGGATTTAACATTCCTGTTACTTCTAATAAAAGGAAGTGACTCAACACCAACTTTTACATCATTTTACTCTTACTGACATTATATGGCTGATCAGAAAGGCCAAATTACAACCTTAAGAAGAACAAAGCTTAGGTTCTCTTATAAGAGCTATATTTGCAGGATGAGAATTCATGCTGCGCTGTCACAAATGAACAGGTATCAGCTTGGAGGAAGGAGGTGCCTAAGGGGTACTTCAGACTTCTGGCCTTGTTATTGAGGGTACTACTGTGACAGTGGGTTACTATTAGTTTCAAAAATGTAGACACTTGTCCTCTGCAACAAGTAGTCACCATTAATCCTCACTTTTCTGAGCCACTGGGGAACCACCAATGGGACTGCTTGGACTCAAAAGCAAATTCCATCTTAAATTTCATGTGAAAGCTGGCTATTATGGATAGTAGTTCTTAACTGTAGTCTGATGTAAATATTATTCTCTGTCATGTTCTCTGTTGGAAATGATTTCCAGTCCATCACGTGTTCTCAGTGGGACAGATATGTTGTCACTGCTTCTGTCGTGATTGTCGGTTCAGCAGTTAAACCTTGAATCTCAGTTGACTTCATGTGTCAACATAAATACAACTGGGATAGGAACCTGCTTTTGGGTTTCTAGTGGGGCATGGGAAATGAAGTTTATAATTTGTAAGCTGTGATTTGAGATGGTTCTGTGTTTATCTTGAACTCCTCTGTCACAACATATTTGCATTTATCAGGAGATCCCATTTAACTGTCTAACACATTCCTGAGGCATGAGCATGCACTGACTGTAGGTGCAAGGTTATGGTTGAATGGATAAAGCCTGTTTTTGAGAAAGAGTAAGAGGTTACTTAAATCTCCCTTTTTCTTTCTTGTTATAAATCCCTTTATAGTTCATATTCCAGGACTCCTGCTGAGCTATGACTGTACTTCAGCCTGTTTTTCAGAAAAGCCCCAAAAAGTTGGCTCAGTTGCCCAAAGGGTCAGAGGACATGCAGCTCTTTCAGTCTCAGTGGGTTTCTTTCTCTCTGATTGTTCATTTAGAGTAATGTTCCCAAAGCCTTTATTCTGGGTTGTTGCATGGGCTGCTCCTTGGGACTTCAGGGCTCGAGATGCTGCAGTCAGGAGGGTGTTAAAGGGGACATGATTGGCAGTGGGTTTCAGAAGCTGCTGCTTTGAGAGTGGCTCTTTCCCAATCACCTCCTTGCTCTGGGCTCACTGGAGGGGCAGCAGTAGGTGACAGGCCTGACAGCCCTGAGTCCTCTCCAGTGGTGAAGTGACAGCGCTTCCTTAGGTCAAATATAGGTACCTTGGCAAGTCCTGTTTTTCTGAAGCGGAGACTCACCACTGTTATTCCACTGCTGGAATAACAGCAGTCTGGGGGATCACGAGTGATGAGCCTGAAGGGAAGCAGCACAGCAAAGATGTGTTTTGCTCTGAAAACTCTTATTATGCTGTAAATAGGAAGCTGGATGAAACTGGAAAAATCCATTGAACTAAATTATCAAGAGATACCAGATATAAAGAGGCACCTGTGGCTCAGAATGTTTCTGAATTTTGGGTATTTGGAGGCTGAGAGAGCATTTAGGGAAGAAGCACTACACATTTATTGTTGTACTCTTCCCGCTGTAGTCATCCCCTGGGCATCCAGCGCCAGCTGCTGTCAGAGACAGGAGCTGTGGGGCTCTCAGTTTGACCCACCTTCCTGGTTTTTTGTTCTCATGTAAATATAGTCAACATCTAAGCCTGTTGTTTAGAAAGGACGGAAATGTAAGCAAATGAGACAAATGTTCTTTGGATGAAACAGTATCTATGATCATGGAACCAGGACAGGGCTGTGCTGTGTGTCTTTACATTTGAACATTGAACTGTTTCAGGGGGGTTTGAAATTTTTTTTTTCTCTTTCTAAACAATGTATGGAGAACAGAAAAGTTTTCTGAATATAAACACTTTTGCTTTTACTGAGTTTATGTTTTCAAAATGGCTATTTGGTTGACCTTGAATAAACAAGCCTCCAAAATACGGTGTTGGGCAATCTTGGCCACTGATGTGTGTGCGATGAGTGTATTTATGTGTGTGTAAAACTCTGTTCAGACTGACTGAATTTCATGTCAGGCAAGGAAATATAAAACGTGTGCAGTCTGCTGAGAGTCCAGGCTTGGCAGGTTTCTGGAATCCTGCACAAATCTGCCCTTGACTCTGCAGCGAGTGTCAGACCTTGAGGAGGAAGCAGAAGAGGGAAAGTCCAACTTGCCTCTGAGACTGAGATGTGGAACTGTTTTAGCACTTGACATGAAATAGAGGCTGACATTCAGGAACTGGGTTTCACTTGTCCCAGGTAGTGGGAAATGGGAATAGGCAAAAGAAGGAAAAAGTGCTGGTTAACTATTGGCAGGAGCAAAGGGCCTGCTGGGTGTTGAGTCTGGAAGAAGTGTTTCTTTGGGCCTTGGTGATGGCTGCCTGACTTGAAGGACTAAGTTTTCCCATTCCAGGAGGTGATAGATGCTAGTCAGAGCTGCTGAAAGAAAAGAATTGTCCCTGTGGTGGAGCCATGGCTGGGCTCTGCCGTGTCAGGAGGGAGCCATCGGGGAGAGAGCGGCCCCAGGCACTAACTGTCCCAGAAAGGAGAGAGGTAAAGTTTCAGTAATAAGGCACTGCCCATGCTCTTGGGCAGCCCGGAGGATCTCTGTAACTGATTATGAATTCCACATGTTTTGGGGATGGAATGCTTTATGGCTCTGCAGCACTCAAGAGGCTGCACCAGGAATTGCCAGCAGGGAAAGTTGTGTGGACATGAAGCAGATCTCAGAAAAGAAAGCAGCAGGCAGGATAGATGCTGATGGGATAATGTGATGGAAATACCTGCAGTCACCTGGTAGGAGAGCTGTGGATCTCTGTAACTCATCCAGGGGCCTGAAGTGACAGAAAGTTTGGTCACTGCTCATGTACAGCATCCAAAAACTCTGCCTGAACTACACAGTGAAAGTGGAAGCACTGTGAAAATTGCTGGTGCAGACAGAAAGGAAAAGAAGGCCAGAAGGGAAGTCAAGATGCCATCAGCCTCGTGGCTGTGGCACCTGGAGCTGGGTTTTGATTTCCTGAATTTCAGAGAGGGTGATGTGTGAGGCTGAAGGACTATATCAGTTTTCCATTCTGGCTGCTATCATGGAGCTCTGGAGATGCACACTGTGATCCAGTTTCTGTGTTCTGAAAGCTTTCAAATTAATTTAATTTTCATTAAACTAGGACACCCTGTCCAGTCACTGCTGGAAGTCCTTTAATCTGTTGCAGACAAACCCCAGATGTTTCTGTGTGCATTATTTATTTTGTCCCTTCTACGCTGACCCTGGTGCACCATGTAGAAACTGTTTCTTTTTGTTAAATGCTGCTGCTTCCGTCTGTCTTTTGGTATGGACACCAGCAGCCCTGCTTTTTATGGAAAAAACCACACAAAACACAAAAAACAACAAAAAACCCTAAAACAACACAAAACCAACCAACCAACCAACCAAACAAACAAAACAAAGAAAAAAACCTCAAAAAAGACCCCCAACCCTCCCCCAAACCAAACCCCCCCAAACCCTCAAGGTTTTCTTGAGTCAATCTTTTTCTTCGTGCAGCCACCTTTCTTTTGACTTCTGTAGAAACCTACACATAATTGTACTGGCTTAGGGTTTGAATCCAGAGGAGGCTTGTGAAATGTACTGTACTGGTACAGTTACTGCCACATGATTTGGAAAGGGACCACGTAATTGTTGATAACTAGAATGCATTGCTTACAATAACTTACTTGCATTTTCCAATCTGATAAGCTTAATGTGTCTTATTTCAATATGATAAGAAACTTAACCAGCTGTTAAGAAAGGTCTTAACAGAGAAAGATCTGTGCAAAGAAAGGTCTTAAAATTAAATATACAAGGTAGAAAAGAAGGGAAGAATATGCATGAAATTCTGAAAACAGCTTATTCTCTATTGAAATAAAAATATGTAGTACTCAGGCATCTCAGCTCAGGTATTCTTACGCTATATATTTAACACTGACATAGATCAATATTCAAATTCTGAATGTGGGAAAGCAGGGATTTCTTCCATTCCCATTGTTCATGCTCATGAATGAGCACCAGTTGACTTCCTGCATTTTCTACCCTGTGTTCCAGCTGAGTAAATTTTGGGACTACAATGTCATCATGTCCCTAGAGGAAAGAGTGTAAAATTTTGAAGGGAAGAAGGAGACATTTACAATGATCAGAGTGTGGGAAAGTGGCTAATGATAAGTAATACAACAGCTCCAAAGGGAATTGTGCAACAGCCTGTAAACACCATATTTGAATACTGGGGAATTTCCAAAGTAAAACAGCAGTGAAAGATAATCAGGGAAAAAGAAAAGTACAGAAAACAAACTCTACAAGGCTGTTTTTCTCTTTTCCTGCATGCTGCTCTTCCACTTTCTAGGGAAGAAAGCAAACAGTTTCTTGTACTCTTGCACAAGGAAAGGGTTACCTCACATGAGCTCCCAGGGCCATTCAGAAGGAAGGGAAGTCATTGTGAAGCAATGCTGTTATCCCTGGAACCAAGACAGAGCTAGGAGCCTACATCTGTAGTTGCACAATACCAATAACCTTCGTTTTTTGCACCAGGACATGGCAAGGGCTGTTTATGGAGCTGGGTTTTTTCCTTCTGTCAGCCTCTCCATTGCTTTGCTTGGGAAGTACATGAGGATCATGAGGGCAGTTGAAAACCTGCTCTTCCCCCCTTCCCCTGCAGAGAAGCTCAGCTTGCTCTGGTTTTCCATATGTACTGGCTCTCTGAGATCTTTACTGACTTGCAGCACTCACACATCTGGCTTGTATTCCCAGGACTTATCCTTCCCAAAGAGCTGGAAGTGCAGCAGGGAGAGGGCAGCGGTACAGAGTTCTTAGGCTGTGTTTAAGCTGGGACTCATGAGAGGGGAGCCTAAGGCAAGAGTGAGGGGGTCTCTTCAGCAGCTTGTGGCTTCCCAGAGGCACATTCTGGTCCCTTCCTATCCTTCCTGCACCAGCTGCACATGTCCTCCCTTACTCTCCCTTTCAGCACTCCGATGCCAGTGGATGTCACTGGATTCCAGCGAGAAGGTAGGAAACTGCAGAACTCCAGTGGGGATGCTGTGTGGATGCTTTCATTTCTCAGAAAGAGCTACAGGGGTAGGCAGAGGTGGGGCCTGCTGACTTCACAGGAAAGTACAATCTGTTTGGCTCCATTTCACCAGTCCTGCTCATTTTGGAGAGGAGATGAAATCCAGATACTAGTCCTGGTCTTGATTCCTGACTCAGAAAATGCAATTTGATTAAGCACTTTGGAAAGCCTCACTGTGCACAGCAGTGCAGCTCTGTCATTTACCTGGGAATCCCAAAAAAGCCTCAGTTCTCAGTTAGGGGAATTTTTAGAAAATATTTCCCATCCTTGCTCCTTCTTCTGAGAGGATGAGGTTGTTTTCAGATGATCTCTTAAGACAAAAGTCCCTATTGTTTTTATATACCCTTAACACCAAGAACTTTAAAAAAAAAGTAAAAAGTGAAAAGAAAATTGTTGCAGTCGCTGCACAAACAGCCTAATGCAGACATCACATGCCCATTGCTTGGGGCTCAGTCTGTGCAGCCCATGGAGTGTTTGCCCTCATCTCCTGCACGGTGTGAGCTTGCATTGACTGACTGCCTGGGGCCAGAACATGGACCATGGACCCAGAGTGTGGGGATGGCAGGGGGAGGAAGATGTGGGAATGTTTGGTGGGGGATAGTTCCTGCTTTGTGGAGTTGGGAACCAGGGTGATAGAGGCTGGAGAAGCATGTAGAGGGCTTGGAAGAGAGCACACAGTCAAGCTTGTGGGTTTTGCCAGCATTTAAATAATCATTTACCAAGATCCCTCCCCAACACGGAGAGCAGCCCACGAGAGAGCCTGTGCTGAGCACATTACTCTGCCTGCGTGCAGACCTCTGCCCTGCTCTGTACCAAACTTCATGAGGTTTCTGTTCAAGTTCAGCAAGGTCCCTCTGGATGATGCTTTGCTGCTTGTCAGCCACTCTCCTTAATTTAGTCCAAGACAGAGATTTGCTGGTATTGCATTTTCATCCTCATTGATTCCCTTTTTTACTTCCAAATTGCATTTCAAGAGCACTCCTTTTTCTGAACATCTTTCTAGGGCTTTTGGCATTAAAAAGTTCAGAATTTGGGCATGTTACTTCTTCACTCTGTGCCGATCCCTGGCAAAATCACTCCTCAGCTTCTTCAGCTGATGTGCTTCCCTCATGTGTTCAGAGGGGCTCGTGTTGCCCTGTGCTGGGCTCTGGGGAGACCAAGGGACCTCCAGCCTGCACAGGACTCAGTGAACAAACCCTGATCCAGGCAACTCTTAAATGAGCATGGCAGTGAACCAGTACTCACTGGCTGGGGCTCACTGAGATCATATAAAGCATGTGATGGCAGCTGTATAGGTAGTTATGTCTAGATACACATGCACTTTACTATAAATATATTAAGTACTTTCAGTGAGTTAAGTACTTCCATGTGAGTTAAAACCCTCCACAGATATCCTTTGGGGTCACTACCATAATATTCCGGCCTGTTTTAGTCAATACAGGGTTCAGACAGAGTTTGCTGCTGGTGTCTTTGGATGCACACAAAGCTCTCTTTTGTTTTCTCTTGCCAATACTTTCAGCTGTTACAGTAATTGTACTAATGAGGTTTAGTCTTTAAGAAAACTGCTTGATTTGGTCCAGAAGGGCACTCAAGAGTTAAGGGCTGAATCAGAAAGTTTCACTGTTAATCTAATATTGAGCATAGCTGCAGTGTTACAGAAAGAATAAAGTGCTGATGTTTGCAGTAAACTGTGCCTGGATATCCTCATTGAATAAAGTAAATGGAAAATAGTTTCCCTTAGGCAGTGGTTTGTGCCATGTGTCCCACTAAGTAGAGCTGTGCAAAAGTTGGCTTTCACCAGGTCAATGTCACTGTGGAATAGAGGTTGTTCTGGTTTGGGTTCCACAGAGCATTTCCATCAGGCATTACTTTGTAACCAGCAGGAAAGGAGGAAGGAGGCAGCAGCTCTGCCTTTAACCTTGAAAAATTCAATGAAGATATAGGAGTCCCTGAGATTCTGTGGGTCCCTTTAGGCTTTCAGTGGTGTGAAAAATGGTGTGTTTCCTGTGACTGTCCCATTCAAGTGCTTTCTCTTTGTTCATGCTTACAGCCCACAAAGAGAGACTAAGTGGGAAACTGAAGGAAAGCGTGGCTGAGGAAAATAGTGCCAGAGTAGTATTGGCCTGTTGATACTCGCTGTCCTCAAGATGTAGGTTTGTCCTCTCCAGTCACCCATCACTGCCCTGCTGCTGTGCTCCTAAAATATGGAATGCTTGTGATCACTCTCCAGCCCTTCCAAGGCTTGTAGTTTAACCATTACAGTTGGAGCCAGAAGTGTGTTTTCGAGATTTAAGATGAAGTACTGCCAAGTTTCTCAGCTAGAAGTGTGAGAGTTATTTCCTGGCATGCTTTCAAATTAAAAGGAAAACCAAAAAGCCAAAAGGTACTTAAATGTTCATCTCAGCAAAACATAAATCTATGAGTAAATTAGGAACATATCCCCCTTTTCTGATTTCAGTAACAAAAGAAGAGTTTGGTTTTCCTGAATCAGGGAAGTTTATGGGTTTAACTGTCATCCTGAATTCTGAGAAATAACAGAGGGAAGAGAAATATGAATGAGAAATTCTTGAGTACCAGATTCCAAGTATCTGTTTTTCCAGATTCCTGAAAACTTGGTTTTTGTGGGAGCAGACCCATGACCCTCGATAAAGAAAACTTGTTTGTGTGCAAAGGAAAACAATGTGCAAAGTTTAGTGTGTAGCAGTTTCTGAAAAACTGTACTGAGACAAATGGATCATGAGCACCAACTGTGGAATTCACAGCCATTTCCCTTAGAAAATCAGGACAATACATTCCCTGAATGTTGCCTATTATTGGGTTATTTGATTATCATATAGAGTCAATTGATATTCCTGGGTTATAAATAAACATGACTGGAGGAGGGGACAGACGGCATATGAAATACATCCAATTTGGCTTTTGGTTGCATGCTCTTGGATGCTTTCCTAGACTCTTGTCCAATGGTTAAAACCTAATTTAGAGCTGGGAAATGTAAAATGCACTTCTCATTTATTACAGTAAGAGCTTGGTGACTGTAGACAATGCTCTGCAAACAACCAGCAGAAAGAGGCATCCTCTTGAGTATGTTGCAAAATAATTTGGACAGCATAGAGACCAAGGCAAATGAGGTTATTTAGGACACTAGTGTGAGAATGGCTCATGAGTTTGGAGTGCATTTAGGGTTTTTTAAAGTTATATTTTTAAAAGATGAGATGAAGAGTGATAAACTGAGTGCCAATATCTTAACTTTCCTTTGTTGAGTACAAATGCCTGACTTTCTGTCCAGTGATGTTCTTTTCTTCCCCTCAATCAATGGAAAGCAGCACTAAAGAAAAGGAGGCAAAACACAGTGCTTGAAATGTCCTTCATGCCACAAACCTACTCTTTTGCTGCACACAAAGCTGCAACCTTGTTTTTCTTAGTCTGGCCCTGGACTGTCATGAATCCCTCTTCAACACAGAGGTCTCCATCTTCTCTGAAGGTGGCCCCTTGATTTGCATCTCCAGGTTTATTCTGCCAAATGAAAAGCATGCTTACACCTCATGTAGATGCTGGGGCTCTTTGGGATTGTTCCCTCACCTCCTTGCTCCCAAGGCTGGTTATGAGAGGTGTCTTTCAACCAGCAACCAGCTTTCTTCTCCTCAAACATGGCTGATGCACCCATCATTCAAAACCAGCTTTACTGTCAGAGCAGCAGCCACTAGAGATGGCAGCTCTGTGTGTCAAGACATGCTGGAGCTTGAGGTAAAATTACAATGGCTTAGTGCAATGCAGTAAGCAAAGGTGCACAATCCCCAGCAAGGCTGAAGGAGAAGCTCCCGGTGCCATCAAAGCCTGCCCTGGTCCCTTTGGTCACTAGATGACTTCCTGTACTCTCCCAACCAACTTAGCTCAATGGCTGAGACTCTTCAACAGCTTTGCAATAACCTGAGAGGGAAATTGAGAAAGAAATCAAAGGATTTACACCCTTTGATAATTTCCTACCCTCCATAAGGTAGCGTCGTTATTCACATCAACCTTAACGATGCCTGTACTTCAGACATTACATAATATTCAAATTTGATCTCTTGATTGCAGATTTGGACAAAGACGTAGCAGGAACCCAACAATATAAAGGACAATTTAAAGATACTCTGCCTTTTTATAAGTTAATGGATAATGATTCTGTTAATAATTAAAGTTCTAGTTAAAATTTCCCTGAGTTTATCTTGGCCTATAAGGGTCTTTAAATACCTGAGTCCCCTTTCAAGCAGCATGCAAAGCCCTTCATGCTGGTAGCAGAAGACCAGAGGGTGAAGGGCTATGTATGGGAATTTCTGCCAAGGCAAACTGTGCTCCCAGACAATGATGGCAAATGTGAAAATTTTGAGAAACAAACAAACAGACAAATAGAGGTCAAAGTCCTGAATCCCAGCATGTGAACTGCTAAGCAGCTTCTGACATGGGAGGGTCAGTGCAGAGTTTGTAGTATCATATGGTCAAAGTTGAATATTGCACCAAGACTGTGAAGGTTACTCAGTAAAAGAGACAAGGAGGCTCAGTCTTCATTTCCATATCAGAAACACAAATGTGTTTGCCTGTGAGAGGCATCTGTTAGTTGGAATAGTCATAACTATGTCTTGGCCTTCCCAGGACATCCTTGGCCTCTCCCTTGGTCTCGGAGATGACACTCTCTTTTACCTTTCTTGTTTCTTCCAAGTCTCCTACTTGACTGCACAATGATAATTTTCCAGCTGTTTGATGTGCTGAGTTAAAAACTAAATTTGACGGAAATTTGGAGACTACAGTTGAATTCTCCATGTCATTTGATGAAAGTGAATGGGCAAAATCCACTTGTGTCTTGAGTCTATTTGTACTGAGTGGTCAGCCCTGCTATGAGTTTAAAGGGAAGAGCTTTCCCAGAAACACCAGAATGATGATAATTTGTCAAAAATGAAACATCAAAGTCATGTAGGGATTGAGAAATTCTACAAAATCACTATTGCTATGTTTTGCAATGGAGTGAAGAGTCACATTAGAGCTGAGGAGGCCTGTTTACACACGCCAAATATATTTGCCAGATGAGACTGAGGTGTGGAGACCAAGAAATTATTACCTAGAGACCATG
This sequence comes from Falcunculus frontatus, assembly GCA_013398115.1. Lineage (NCBI taxonomy): Eukaryota > Metazoa > Chordata > Aves > Passeriformes > Falcunculus > Falcunculus frontatus. Next base: position 1,369,270 of record VZRV01010669.1, on the reverse strand, counting down.
GTTTTATCTTGGACAAACCCATGTATTTTTCTAGGACTATTTTCAGTTGCCCAAGATAACCTTACGAGAAGATACAGCCACAACAAAGACATTTTAGCCTATCAAATCCATTTCTTGAGATATGACATGTGAAATAGTATTGCTTAGCTACAAGATTAAGTTTAGTGAGACAAGTCCAAAATCTGCTCTGAAATACATGTGTAAATCTGCACAGGTGAATTCCCCTGCTCCCAAATCTAGCAGGGAAAGGATGACAGGTAACATCTTCTAGAAAGACAGCAGGCAGATGTGAAGCCCTATCCTTAACTTCTCGAGTGCAAGGAGAGCTGTGTAATTAAGAGGCTCTCAAAGATCTAGTTGGGGTCAGCTGCACTGGGTAGCAATTCCTGCTGCTCATCACTGCTCTGTGAGGGATCAGGTCTGTCCCAGTGAGCAGCCATGCACAGGCTGGGCCCCAGAGCTCTGGGCACCAATGTTTCCAAAGTGCTGCTTTATTCCAGTTGTTCTGTTGTGCTCATTTACAGAAGATGTATGCTGTGGGCACTGGCAAGCTGTAAATATGAAAAAAGTAAATAAGATTATAATAAACTATAAAGTTAAGTAAGAGTAGATATGAAGGTTATAACTTTGAATAGTGTCGTCAGCTTTTACTGCTTTGAGTAGTTTTACAGGAACAAAACCCCCCAAGTTTGCAATGTAGGACTGAGATAATTTTCCCAGCGATTCAGGATTCACGTAGGCCACCTTTGTTAGGTAATTTGTGTGTCAAGAATGGGAAGCCAGAGAGGCTGTGAGAAGCCGAGGAGCAGTGTGGAGATTTCTCTTTGAAGTACTCCAGGAGTGAATGTGTTAAATGTTTTCATCAGAGACACAAAAAAAAAAAAGGCAGATTGTGGATCTGCAAGACAAGTTTATAAAAGAGTGTGAAAAGCCCCTCACACCTAAGAGAGTAGGAAAGAAAGAGTACACCGTTTCCTTTCTAGGAGCTTTTAATGTTAAAAGGAATGTAATCCTCAGTCGCTGGGGGCAGAGCCCACTGCAGTGGGACCTCCCTCACAAAACTGCCGGGATATATCTACTTCCCCCCTGAGCAAAGCAGGCGCCTTCTCGAAAGGACCGAGAGCTTTTCCAGCTCCTCCGGCGGCACAGGAATAGCCATGTCCACGGGGAAGATCTGTTGCCTGGTGCTGCTGACCCTGGGGGTACTGGGGGTGGCAGTGACACTCGTGGTCATCCTGACTCAGCCCAGGTGCGGTCCCCAGCAGTACCTGCACGGCGCCGTGGCTGCTGACAGCGAGACGTGCTCCCTCATCGGCCGGTATGTGCACGGACCGCTCGGCTCCTCAGCTCCCCTGTCGTGCGTGTCGTGACTCGGACTAACAGAGGGACAAGTACTAGCTACGGCCTTGAGCTGGGCTTCTGCCTCGTCCCCGCCCTGGGGCTGAGCAGCGATGCTGCTCCCGGGATGTCTCCGGCCGGGACAGCAGACGGAGCCTCTGCCTCCGTGGCTGATGCTTACTTTATAGCGTCCCAAACATTTGCGACTGTGCAAACCCTTGGCTTTTTGGAAGGTATAAATATTTATAGTATACAAGTACAAGGCTGGTTTTAAGTGGGGAAGCAAGAAATTTACTTTTTATGGGATGGTAGGTCTGTCGGTAAGTGAATTAAATTAAGAAGTTAGAGGAGCTTGCAGGGAGCTGCAGCCAGGCTTCAACAGAGACAAGGAAGGAAGGCAGGAAAAGGGGGACTGGCATCCCAGCTTTTTGGGATGTGTTTGTTTGTGTGTTTCTGGACTGAAGCCTGCAACAGATGTGTCTGCTATGAAGAAAAAAGCAAAGAGCAGATTTAACTGAATTTGAGTCAAGACAATATAAGTACAAAAACCATACATCACTTGGAAAGAAAGATGTAAGTTAAAAGAATTCTCTAGATGCCCAGGTTGTACAACTTCAGTTTGTGTAGTAACTTCTCTCTCAAACATTTTGACTCCCACGCTATTATTTTACTGTTACTGTTCCTTCAATTATTAAATGCCTGTATCCATGAAAGCAGAAGGATGGAAGTTTACAGGCTACCCGTGATGCTGGATGCTCCAGCGATGGATGCTGGAGCTGTGTGCTCTACCTTGTGGCTGGGGGAGTGAAATGAGACGTGGTGCCATTATACCACACTTTGCCATGTCTCACCTGTGATTCTGGCAATGACGTGCTAACACAGCATTTGTGAGTAGCTGGAGAAAATATACTGTGGCTGCACATATGTCAAGGAGTGAGATGGGGTTTTTTATGTGAAGCCACGGGTTAGTTCTTCAGAAAACAGAAGAAGTATTTTTAAAATCACTATTAATGGAAAAAGAGGAAAATACATTCTTGGATTGCCCAAAGAATCTCCTGGGGAAAACCACTGCATTTGTTTTTGCAGCTATTGTAAATTTTAACTTGATGTAGTGTATAATCAGCTGGAAGGCGTTGAAGTGAGAGCCACAGAAATCTATGACCAGTGGACAACTGAGCAGCTTTGGCTAGTTGGCTACTGCTGCTGAGCTCTCACTTGTTTCCTTCCCTCCTCTCGCCAAGAAGCTCCACAGACTTCCACAGCCTCCACCATTGCTGCAGCTGTACCTCCAGCACGTTTACTGACAAGGTCTGTGCTGTTCCTCCAATCTGATGGACCACCTTAAATTTTGTCCAAATAGTTTGCCAATGACCCCCACAAAATCCTGCCCTTGCTCCAACTTCCCGTCACACTTTTTTCCCGCTTTTGCCTGTCCTGGGGCATCTGCACATCAGGTCCTGCTGCTCCACATGCTCTCTCCTCCAGCCCTGCCAAGCCTCTGGGATCTCCTCAGCCATGACTATTCTTCGCCTGGGCACTCCACTACTCACCCTTTGCCTGGTGGTCAGCTCTATTTCCCTACTGCTGTTTTCCCAGTATCCTTTGCCTCCAGCCATTCTTGGTTCCCACTCTTTGTGCTCATTTCATGCTGTCCTTACTTAGACTTGAAATGAAACAAACTCCTCTGTTGTTCTCCCAGCTTCCTCTGCTCATGTTCTTGTAATAGATTATAATAAAAGTAAAATTCTTTATAAAAATGTTCCTCTGCAAGAGAGCTTGGGATGAGAAGCTTTGTATAATACTTGCCCTTTTCCTTGTCATGTTTCTCTCTTTGTCCCACTGGCCACAGTGATGGCTTCTAAGGAAGGAATGGTTTTCTCTGTGGAAAGCTTACTGCATGCTCTGTACTGGATGTTATCTTGTTCATTTCCTCCCAGACATTTCTGTGCTGTTTTATCTTTTTGTCACTTTTTAGCTATTATATCTGTAGGTCACTTAGCACATGATGGTCACCGCTAAATTAGTTCTCAGAGCAAACTGCGAAGTGAGAAAATGGTGTTCTTTCACTGATATAAATGAGGAAGTCTCACATGGCAGTTACACTGCGAGGATGCCACAGCAGAGGAGCTTTGGCCAGGGGCTCAGCCTTTCAGAGCCATCTGCTCTGCTCAGTGACCTTCTGTGTGACTCTGGAGGGCGAGGGCTTCCTCAACTCTGACTCAGGGTCCCTGATGGGAGCACCACGAGATGATGAGCATACAGCAGCCTCCTGCCTCGTCTTTGCTGAATAAGATTTTAGCATCCAGAGGAATTTTGTGACAGCAGTAGCAATAAAATCCAATTTCCTAGAGCAGTCTTGGCCATTAGGCCCTGCTGTCCCCACAGTTCATGTGCTGGTTTACTTCAGCAACAAGGTGAGAGTAGGGCAAAGCCAAGCAGCCCTAGATGCCAGTCCCTAAAGACACACTAAGGGCTAGTTTGTCCCTGCTCTTCCCCACTAACCTCACAGACCTTCTCTCCTGCTGAGACCCCAGGCTGCCCCCCTGCAGCCACCCCTTTGATCCTGCAAATCCCCCCTGAGCTCACAGGAATCCATGGGGGGGATGCTCAGAGAACTGGTCTGGTGCCTAAAGCCTTGGAATCTAAAAGCAGCACCTAATCTCTGACTTACTTATAAATTCTATTCTTTAATTAAAAAATCTTGTTTCTTTTAAAAATAAACTCAAACCACATGCTCTGTGAGTTGTCAGGAATGAAATTCCTGGGGCACTACGTGATACTCTGTTGGTTTCAGATACTTCTGTTTAGGAGTCTTTGTGTGCTCCTAATAGAATTGTCAATTGAACTTACTGAGAATAACTGAACTAAACCTCTTGCACGCAGAGCAAAATCTTGTATTTCAGTGAGTAGGACAGTGGGTTGGGGAAAACACCTCAGACCCCATGTGTTTTCCAGCTCTGGAGACTGTGTTCATGTACTCTGAGACTGTTAAGATTGGACTTTCTGAAATCTTGATGCAACTCTTTGGCTCCCCGCAGAAAGTGAGCAGTCTCAGTGAGCCTTTAGCCTGTCGTCATCCATGTTGGCAGGTCCTGAGCTAAACTTCCCCTTAGCCATCTGTGCCCAACTCTCAGCGCTGAACAAGGTTGGGTCTCTTGCTGCATTTTTTCTGCTGGAAATTGGGGACTGGAAGCAACATTGTACAGCTGTCTGGTCCAGACTAGGACCCTGCCCTGGGAGAAAACTTGTCCCTGAATGAAGTGAAACACTTTGATGACAAGGGATGGGGGGCTAAAAGGAGAATCAGAGCAGTTTTTACCCAAGGATGTGGATTTGGTACCACAGTCCACCTCAGTAATTTGTCCTCATGTCAAGAACCCTGAGGAGACAGGAGATGATTGCCCTATGAGAGTAAGAGGTACTCAAACTTCACCTCCATCTCTGAGCCACTTGTTCCCTTCTGGAAGAGGGTCTTTTCATCAAGTATGCAAAAAGCTCTATATTCCCTACCAGTGTGCTGTCTGAGCTCTGTCATCCACTGCTCTTCATTCCTTTGTTTCCCAAATGGCAGAAGCAAGAGCCAGCATAAAATCAGGGACAGATTTAGGAAAAATGTTCATTCCCAGTGGTGGGATTCACTGTAGCAAGGCGAGCTGACCTGGCCTGGCCCAGCAGCCATCTCTGATCCCACTTCTGCAGTGTAGGCTAACATAAAACCCTGGGAACCGGCTTTTTTCGAAATCAACACCCCCCGGGGCGACAGGATGGTGGGGAGGGTGAGAATGGTGAGACTTTAACAGTCAGAAAACGTCTGCAGTCCTGGGAAGCTCAGTTCTAACCAGAGAATCTGATGCAAAAATCCTTTCCAGTGATGGCCTGGCAGATTTCTTTAGTATATTTATATCCCAAAGGATTTGGTTTCCCTTCTTGTACGTTTTAAATTTGGTAACTGGCCCTTTTTTACAGAAATGGTTGTTGTTTTTGCTCTTCATAAATCTTAAGGAGGCAGCTGCTGTATAATGGGTGGTCTCCCAGTCCCCAGCCTTTAGCAGAAAAAAAGTACAATTTAATGCTTTAGCATTTCCTGTGTGTTTAAAAGGGCTTCGGGGCTCCCTCTAGCCTAGGGGAGAACAGCAGGCTTGCTTTGCAGTACAGCACAGCCCGTCTTTGCTGTGAGCAAAGTGCCATCATTCACCCTTCCAGGGAGGGTGAACCCCTTTTTGCTGCTGCTGGAATGGGACTTGTTCGTTAACACCCTCTTCTGCTCCTTATCATAAGGAAGCTCCATTAATGACTTCACCCTAAAGCCGAAACTAAGTGTAGGAAGGATATAGCACAACACATTGTTACCAGATCTTGTCAGCTGCAGCACTGGTATCTCTAGAGAGACCTGGTAAGGTGCCACACTTTGATTAAGGATTTCACATTATAATTAAGCTCATTACAGCAGAGATCCATCTAAAGGGAGCCAGGTAATGGGACATAAATCGAGATGCGGTTTCGCTATATATAATGGCCCTAAATTCCCCAGGCATCACTTCCAGGGAAGTGGCAGGTCTCTGACTGAAAATGGGTGAGCCATGCACAGGGAGCCGCGTGTGACACACCAAGAGCCAGCTCAGTGTATTTTCTGTTGAGTTTCAGTCTCGGGAAAGGTGTCAAGGCTGGAGGCCAGTGTGAATATGCTGTGAATTCGGGTGAGAATCTAGTGCTTTTCAGGTTTTGGGAAAATGTGCCTGATGTTACATGTTAAGGTCTTAATGCATTGCATTGAAATGCACACTATACCATCTCCAAGCTTCTTTTTTAAGTTGTTTTTCACCGCCAGAACCACGGGTTTCCCTATCACTTTGTGCATGTGCTGCCTCACAGCCCATTAATCCAGGGTCTCTGGGGAGCACCGGCCCTGGTCAGTGTTGCAGTCCTTCTTCCCTCTTTTTCCAACTTTCTAACACACTGTCTGGGTCTTCTGCAGAGGTGACTCAGTTTTTTAGGAAGCCCTCGTGTCCTTCCTTTCTGTGGTCAGCAATTAACAGTTTCAGTTTCAGAAAAACACCTCCCAGGGACATTGGTGTGGTGAGTCCATCCCCTTCTTCAAGGGGCTGGATGGGTGAGCCTGAGCCTCAGTCTCCATGTTCAGAGCTACAGCCAGGGAGCTCCTAGGAGGCCAAAAGCCATGCAGATCCCGAACAGAAAACCTGGTGTTCCCTACTATTTATTTTATTCCCACTTGTCCACATGTCATTTCCTTACAGGCAGTGTTTCTGAGGCACTTATGGAAACAAAGGAAAGCCACAATCAGTGCTCCTGCTGGCAGAATCCTGTTTCTGGACCCAGCAGGTCCCAGCCATATCAGTGGATGTAAAATAAACACCAGTCTCTATGTGTGCTCTCTGTTCCCATGCAAACTCTGGGAGCAGTTGCACTGCAATTAATGAACTATTCCACTTTCCCCTCTGGCTTTGCCTTATCTGAGCAATAATCCAATAAAACAATCAGGAACCTTCCTAGAAAACACCAGTGCTGGCTACTGGCAGGCTGTGCAGGAAAGGCCACCTCATTTCCACGGCAAGGAAAAGATATTTTTCAGATGTTCTTGAGGGGAGCATTTGTTGAGACACGTTTCTCTAACCGAGACTCATTGCTGTCAGCAGCAAGAGGCTGCCTTAATGCCTGTGTGTTCTTTGATGTAGCCGTGCCTTGGTAGAAGCGGTTGAGGGGGGTTTTCTCCTGTTTGGTTTTTTTGTTTCTTTGTTAGTTTTGTCTTTGGGAATACAGGAGCAGGGTGGGGCATTTTTGTGCTAATAAGGCCAGGAGGTCACACCGTAGGAACAATGAAGTGACTATTGTGCTGATTGACACGTTGTCTTGGGAGTGTGCTTCACACAGACCCAGTGGTACCACTTCTGTGCCCCTGTCCGTTTGACCAGCATATGCCTTTACTAGGAATGACATTTGGGGAGCTAGAGGTCAGTTTTTTGGTTCCTAGCATGTGGAAAGCCCTCTTCTGTGCTGAGATCATCCTTCTCCATGTCTTGAGACTCCTTGCCGTTCCTTTTTTGTCCACAGCATTTGTTAGCAGCTGCAGTTGTCTCTGTCCCATAACTCTTAGCCAGAGGAAGCACAGCATCACACAGGTCTGGCCCCGGCTGCTTTCTCCTCCTGCGGGCCCTCCTTTCTTTCCCTCTAATTGTTCCTTCTCATTCCAGCAGAGGAAGGTGCCTCTCTGTGCCCTCACACCCCATACATTTCTCCAGCTGCTCTCTTCAAGCTGGGGCTGCCTTGCAGGGGCAAGGAGGCATTTTCACGTGGTTCCTCCATTCTGACATTCCTGGATTTTAACGTTGTCTTTTTTCTTCCCTTCCCACAACAGGAACATCCTGAAAAGTGGAGGCACAGCTGTGGATGCTGCCATTGCTGCCTTGATCTGCACTTCAGTGATGAACCCTCAGAGTTCAGGCCTGGGTGGTGGGGTCATATTTACCATCTATAATGCCAGCACAGGTATGGGCCTGCCCTGGCCTCTCCATGGTGCCTTGTCCCTCTGCAGACACACAACTGCTGTGGAGAAATCAGAATCCTTCCTGTTCTCTCAGAGCAATAGTTTGAATATAAAAGCTGCATCACAAATCACACTTGCGCTCTTAACCCAAAGCATCCACCACAGGGAGCTGTGATTGTCATTTCAAAGCCTGAACATGTGCGTGGAGGGAAGAGCTTTGATATGAAATGAACTGAATTTGCCTCTCCTTTTCCCTCCAAAGCAATCCCAAAGCACATTTCAAAGTCACACAGCTGACTGCAGCCAGGTGTGAGTGGTGCCCTGTGAGTGAAGCAGGCAGGAGCAGAGTGAGGTGTGTGCTGGCAGTATTGGGCTGTCACTGCCTCAGCTGAGCCCTCGGGATGGGACTTCAGGGGCTTGTCCTGCCCCAGCAGCTCAGGCAGTGCCTGCTGACACTGGGGCTGTGTCTCACGCTGTCCTTGTCAGTGCTGGTGTGACTCCCCAAAGGGGCATTGAGACTTCCTGTCCCAGGAGATGCATCTCCACTTCAAAAATCTAAACCTAGCAATGTTCAGTGTCTGCTCGGGAGCCTTTGTGTGTTTGGCTTAAACTCTAGTGTTGTTTTCTTACTTTTATGTTTTTAATGTGGGGGTTTTTAAGTCTTGGCTTCCAAAAACCCTCAGAGCTTATATATCTAATAGTAATATCAACAGTGAACACAGGAATCTTATCGTAGTTTTGAAACCCATGCCAAGTAGTCTCACAGAGTAACAAATCTGGAAATGTTTGGGTGTATCTTACGCAAGAGCGTAATTTGGCAGAACACCTATATTTTTCTTTTTTTTTTTCCTTTTGGCAGAGCCATGGAACTTTGTTTCCTGACAACAATCCTCCTCTGCTACCTGAGTTATGCTACTGCACAGAGCTGCCTGGGGCTGTGCACAGCTCAGGTGCTTGGTACACCAGGGAGCACTGTGGGCTCCTGCAGCATAGCTGGCTCAGTGGACTGGGATAGGGACAGATAAATACAAGGCAGAGAAGGAGGCAAAATTATTGGCTAGACCTATACAAGTGTATGCAAGTGGGGGTTTGGGTTTGTTTTTGTCTTTTCAAGCTCCCTGATACATAGAAGGTCTTTCAGGATCACCATTCTGCTTCAAACATGATGGACTTGCTTCATCATCACTTGGTAAATGGCCCTCCCAGGAGCATGAGGGCCCATGTTATATCTCTGACATGTCCCATCTGTAGAGGAAGTGCAGGAACCTGTGAAGCAGCACATCCCAGCCCATTTCCCAGCCCATGAACCCTGGGAGGAACCTTTGCTGGCTGGAGACAAGCCCTGGCCTTGTCCCTGTACTTTCAGTACCTTTAGGTAGGCACTGCTTGGTTTGCTGTAAATAAAAGCACAGGAGTCAAGGACAAGGTGTGCTGACACCTGACCCTGCAGGTGCACTTGGCACATCTGGCAAAAGGCTCCAGAGCAGCTCAGCTTTGGGCCAGCAGCAGGGGCAGTGCTGCTGCAGCTGACAGAAGTGTGATGTTCACCTGCTTCAGGAAGGCAGTGTTATGCATTTCCCTCTTCTTCTTTCCAGGAACAGTTGAAGTGATCAACGCCCGCGAGACAGTCCCAGGAGTGTTTCCTCACAACTTATTGTCTGGCTGCAGTCCTGGTTTCCCCATTGGTAAGGACTGTGAGGGCTGTGTGCTCTCCTGGTGTGCACAGAGCTCAGGATGGGGAACTGAGCACCTCGCTGAGTTTATCTGGAGATCTATTTAGTTTAACACACCTACCTGGATTGCCTTTTGCAAAAGTAAGAAAAAATACTAGGTCCATAAAAATTCCTGTTTGGTCATAACACTGGCAACCTGACCAGTGAGGTGATGGGGAGCCAGCATGAGGAGAAACCACAATGTAACTTCTCTCCATAGGAAGTCTGCAGTTCAAGACCAAATTTCCCAAAGCTCTCATCTCCCAGAGAAAAATAAGATCAATAGATTTCTGGAAAGAAAAGAAATCAATCTAGTGTGCTTGCTCATGTCCATACATCGGGGGAGCACACTGGCACCCTGGGGTTTGAGCTGCTGAGCTTAGGCACTCTTGCTTTAGCAGCACATCTTGGATCTCTCCACATTTCTTGCTGTATTCATTCTCCTTCCTAGAATGTTATCTTTTGTGATGTGTCCTAGAATCTAGAGGAGATGTTCTTACCCTTGGAAGAGCCTGAAAAGGTATCAGGAGCAACTCTGGTTGGAAGGGACAGCTGGAGGTGTCTGCTCAAAGCACGGTGATGTCAGGGGTAGCTCAGGCTGCTCAGGGCCTTGTGCTGTGACATTTTTGGATTTCTCCAGGGATGGAGAATTTCACTGCTTCCCTTGTTCTGGTGTTTGACCAGGCCCTATGAGTGCCATTTCTCCAGTGTCCAGCTGCCACCTCCCTTGCTGCAGCATGTGCCTGTTGCCTGTGGTGCTTTCAGCTCATCTCAAGTCTGACTCCTGCCTCTCCATACTCCTGCTATTCAGTAAACAGGGAAATACATGAACAGGAAAAGGTAATAAACAAACCAAGCCTGCTTTTGGAAACCTTGGTTGCCTCTACCAACTCATGTTTCCATTGGAGAGCTTTCAGACAGGTGAAACTCCCAAGCCAGTGACTTACTGGGTGTGACACTGCTGCTCTGCTCTTCAGGTCCCCACTGGATTGGTGTGCCCGGAGAACTCCGTGGGTATGAGGAAGCCCATAAGCGACACGGCCGCTTACCATGGAAAGCCCTGTTTGAACCAACCATCAAGCTCCTTTCAGAGCCACTTGTCATTTCCCCAGTTCTGAACAAAATACTCCATCACCCAGCCTTCTCTGGTCCGGGGAAAAGCCTATGGTAAGACCCATGAATGAAACTGCAGTATGAGAACCACTGTTCCCTCAGCTTCAGACCCTTTCTCTGACATGCCGACATGGAACACAGGCTGCTGCTGTGGCTTGTGCTCAGGGAATACTTGCTATGGAGGGGGAGTGAATCACAGAAGTCAATTTTTAAAAGAGGCTGCAGTGTAGCACTGCCTTGGAAAGTACATGACATACATAATCCAGATCAGCTCCAGGCAGGAAAAAGGTTATTGGCCCTGGGGACAGAACAGGCTCATGCTGTAAAACTGATGAATGTTCTTCTTTAACAGCCCACTGCTATGTGATGGTCAAAGATTTCTGAAGCTTGGCGAGACCTTCCGGTGGCCAGCACTGCAGCAAACACTGCGAGCTGTAGCGGAACACGGAGCTACAGCGTTTTATGAGGGACAGATAGGAGAGGCCCTGGTGGAGGACGTTAGGAAGGCCGGTGGGTAACAGCTAAAGGAAGTCCTGATACACAGGCCTTTTTCCCAACCATTGGCTCACAGTGAGCCTGTACCAGGGGAGAGCCAACACATGCCATTTGCTTGTCACTTGGGATTGTACCTGGCATGGGAAGAGGTCACCTTTCCCCAATTCCTGTAACTCAGGCCCAGAAGCAGGGCTGAGACCACCCACTGCTCTGGCCTTTGCCCACAGTACTCATGCACTGGCCCCTCTGACTCCTTTAGGCTTTGTGACATTCTGGGGCTTGGCAGCATATGAGGATGAGTGATGGCAGTGCTGTGCTGGGTGGAAGGAATTTGGGGTGTACAGGTATGGCTCCTCACAAGCTTGACCAAGGCTCCAGTGTAGGCAGCCCACAGCACCAGTATGAGTTTCTGTGCTAATGGCAGCTCCTGGTTCTCTGTTGAAGGGTCCAATATCTCACTGGAGGACCTTCGGGCGTACAGAGCAGAGGTGTCCTCAGCTCTGAACATCACCCTGAACAGCCACACCACGGTGTTCGCTCCAGGACCACCCATGGGAGGTGCAGTGCTCATGTTCATCCTCAAGGTATTGGAAGGTAAATTCCTAATGGGAAAGGGTCAGCAAGAGATTTTCAGAGAGTGTTGCTCCAGAATGATAAAATGTAATGGGCAGAAATGGAGTTGTTGAATCAGAATGAGGCCCAAAGCAGCAGTGTGACTGTGCTATGCAGCAGGAGGATGAACTGGTTCACTTGTACAGTGGGTCAGCATCACCATAGCTGCTGCAAAGGCCAAAGGATGCATGACTTTCCCAATGCTTCAAAAGAAATTGAAGTCACAGTGGAAATTAGTACTTGGTTGCTTCTGCGTCCACATCCTGCTAAAGCATAGGGGAAACTTGGTAAGAACTGGGGTGGGAAGGGGAAGCTCTATTCAACTTTTTTTTTTTTTACACTTCTTGAAAAAACATTGCCTCAGGTCTATTAACAAAATTATTTCATCCTGCTCCTTAGTGTATAAATTCCATAAAGCGTCACTGGCAACACCTGTGGAGAAGGTAGAAACCTATCATCGCATTGCAGAGGCCCTGAAGTTTGGCAACATGCTAAGACCCCACATGAGTGACCCAGCCTTCTCTGAAGCTCAGGTGAGCTCCATGGTGTGTGGGTACAGTGCTACAGCACCAAGCAATACTCCAACGTGCTCCTGCTTTGCAGCCTGGAAGGAAAGAAAATACTTAGAGCTGCTACTGAAGAGCAATGCAGCTGAGTTGGCAGAGGCAGGATCAGGCCATTTACTCTGCAGCTTCATCTGTAGGCTGGCACTCACTTCCCTGACAGAGGATGTGCACATGCTCATGCCAGTGCTGAGGTGACTCGGTGCTGAGCTTGGTCCATTTTCTGGGATGAGAGTGGCCTAGGGCTGAATGCTGCCACTCCAGGGCCCCAAGCTCTGACTATTGGGGCTCGATTCCCAAGGCTTCCCTGTGCCCAAAGACACGCCTGTGCTTTAGTGACCAGCTCAGTGTCCTTGCTGTGCTTGCAGGTTCCTGTGGAGACCATGTTGTCTGACGAGTTTGCTGGGTTTGTGAGGCAGCAGATAGATACTCGTGGTGACCACCCACTCAACCACTACAACCTGCTGGAGTCCCTCTACAATGACAAATACAAAAGTATGGGCACGAGCCATATCTCTGTGCTCGCTGCAGATGGCAGTGCTGTGTCTGCCACCAGCACCATCAACTACCCGTGAGTAGCCCAGGGCTTGGTAACAGAGTCACACAGGCCCACGTGTCAGGTTCACAGGGGAGCTGCAAGGGCTCCAGAAATGCAAACCCCTTGGGTTTCACTGGTTTAGGCAGCTTCTTAGCTGTGAATGCCTTTTTCATGTGACAGCAAAGATCTGTGAGCATCAGCTCCAAAGACCATCATAATTCAGGAGGATGCAAGAACTTGCTGAGGCTCTTGCTGAATTTCTGTGGGTTGAGCAGATCCCCACAGGCACCAATAACAGGGAACTTATCTCTGTCACCACCAGCAGCACGTATTCCTTTTAGACACCCTCACTGGGACGCTTGCAGGCTGGGAGGAGACAGAAGTTACCCACAGGGTGCCATGTGCAGTTAATGTCATCCACAACAGGAGAACCCTGGACACTGAAAGGCTTCATCTTTCCTCCCTGCAGGTTTGGCTCCTTTGTGTATTCTAACCAAACTGGGATCATTTTAAACAATGAACTTGCTGACTTCTGCATAGCAAACAGAAGCATTAAACCAGGTGAGCACCCTCATCCTCAGAATAAAGCACAGGGCCAGGGGATGGATACACAGGCTGTGTACAAGTGGGCAGGGACTACCTGTAAACTACAGGTACTCTTTCCTTTCCTAGATCTGGATGAGAGCAAGTTTATTTCAGACTAAAAGAGGATAAAGCCCTATAGTGTGTCTGTGTCTACTCACATATCCCCTTGCAGGGAAACATGGCAGTTTTGTTTTCTAACCAGAAAAATCAGAAGTTAAAAAATGCTGAAGCTGATCACTGATTGATGATAAGGGGAGGGAAGAAGTGAAGAAACTACTGTTAAGACAAGCCTGGTGATGTTTCAGGCTCATCTATGATTCTAAGTACAGAGCTGCTACAGGCTTGCACCGAGCTCTGTGACACAGCAGTGTTGGTGCAGACATGGCTCTGTGCCATAAGCTGTCCCTGCTGCATCCCCCTCAGGCCAGCTGGGAGAGGATACCAGTGCTGCTGGGGCAGGATTTCTACTAAGGGTTCCTCATCTGGTTGGAAGAGCTGCAGCAAGTCCTGAATACTTGTAGGATGCCCTGTCCTGCATCAAGAGAAGCTTATTTAGCCTGTGCCATAAAGGTCACAGTTTCTTGGGAGACAGGCTTTCAGTACAAGGAAATTTTTCTGGGAGTCTTGAGCATCTTGAGGAAGGAGCAGCAGCTTGTTTTTCTGTGGGAGACAAAAGAAAGGCAAGGTAGATGAACTTGTGTCCCTCCTACCCTGTTAAGAGCCACACAGAAAGAATAATATCACTGCTTCTGCTCTAGGAGAGAAGCCTCCCTCAGCAATGGTGCCTTCCATCCTCATCTCCAAGTCAGGAGACATGCTGGTGATCGGAGGAGCCGGTGGGGGTTGGATTATCAGTGCTACCACCATGGTAAGTGAAACCCACAGCAAGCTGCCAATTCTTTCAGCCCTCCCAGATTTCTAGCCATGGTCAGTCCCACCTGCTCTTTCTACTCAGCTCTCCTCAGATCTCAACTCCTTGGTGCTTTTTTTAATTTGCAATTTAGAAGTCACTAAAGGCTGCAGGCTGCAGGCCAGGGAAAGCATTCTGGGAAGCACCATTACGTGTTCATCCTATTATTTTACTTGCCCCAAGCACCTAGTACTGGTCACCATGAAAGCAGGAGACCAGGCTGGTAGGACTGTGGGTCTGGCTCAGTGCTGCCTGGGTTGGACAGCCCAGGTTTTATCTCCAGTTGGGCAGTTTGGGATTTGTTTTATTGCAGGCGATTATAAACAAGCTGTGGTTTGGCTATGACTTGGAACACGCCATTTCTGCTCCTGTCATGCACACCCAGGGTGACAGTGTCCTGTTTGAGGAGCCTTTCAGTAGGGTGAGTGGCCTTGGTGGGAAGCAGATTGCTTCTGTAACTCTCCTGGGTAATCTTTTTTTTGCCTCTGGCTCACCTCCTTCTTATTTAAACCTCACTTTCTCAACCAGACTCCACACACACATCCTACATTTTCACACCTGGCAATGTTAAGACCTCAGGCCCCTGCCCCATTCACTTCATTTCCTCTTCTCTCCCCCCACAGGAGGTTAGGACTGGCCTGCTGGGAAGAGGACATAAAGAAAAGAAAGATAAACTTGCAATGAATGTTGTACAGGGAATTTCCAAGGAAGGAAAATGCATCTCTGCTTACTCTGATAAAAGGAAGCTGGGGAAGTCGGCTGGATATTAGCATGAAATGCCCTCACAAATTCACAAAGCCACAGGAGATTCAGAACATGCTTTGCTTGGACATGCCCATAATTGCCTATTTCCATCAGGATGTCTCCTGGAGAATGGGCAAAGCCTGTGATTACATCTAATTCCAGTAGACTGCAAGTCACCCTCAGGCAATACAAGGAGAGGTCAGCCAGCCTTGTTTAGAGCTACACCTTCCATTATTTATGTGATACACAGAAAACATATTTCTTGAGCACATCGGTTACTCAGAATGAGACAATACAAAGTGGGAAAGGAAAATTGGTCCAAGCCCCACTGAGAACACTGTGAAATGACCCAGTTATATCTTCCATTCCTGATGGAGTCTCGGTTTCTTTCAGGCTGTTCCACAATAAGCTTATTGCTGGAGTCAGCAACGTGAACTACATCACTATTTTAGCTATGAACAAGAAGTGTCTGTAGGGTCAGGATTTTAAAATCTGAAGCATTCAGGCTTAAAGCATGGGTTTGGAAAAGGAAGAGATCAAAATTCCACATTCCCCCTCTCACTTTTCCCATCCAAAGAAGCCCAACATTTTCCTAAGGTGGCAGATGAAATCACACCATGGCACAAGTGCTGCCCTGCCTGCTGCTCTCTGCCTTGGGGGTGCAAAAGTATCCCACAGGCTCTGGGTAACTGCACCAACACTTCCTCCAGCCCTGCACACAGTGACTCTGAGAACAGCCTCCCATGAGAGGATGTGATTTCCCTGCTCCTGGGACAGACAGGCTTCAGGTGAGCTCCCTGGAGGCGCCTCTCCCTGTGGCAGGAGGAGTCCCAGTCTGTGCCAGTTCTCCCTCCTCAATGCTGGTACGTCAGTCTTTGGGAAGGCAGGTCAGGACTGCAGTGGAAGTGCTGCTGTTTTTGGAAGCTTTAGAACTTTCTCCAAACTGCAAAGGCTATGTTATCAGGAGATGTCATTTGTAGCCCTGAGCTCAGCCTGGCCAGGCAAACCCCAGGACTGCTGAGAAGCGAAGCAGCAGTATCAGGCATTAGCAGAATTCTCCCATAGCCTACACACATGCTCCCAACCCGTTTACCACCACTAGTCGCTATTGTTCCCTTCCCACAAGGGGGGCATTGCAGGACTCGAAAAACTATCACAGAGAGAGAAAACTTTTGGAGAAGAGACCTGAACTCATGCACCTGGACACAAAAGGTCTTCTGCAGTTAATCCATAACCTTGCCCTGCTCAAAATGGCCAAGAGAATCAAACATTTAAGAAAGTAAAACCTAAAACCCAAAAAACTCCCAAAGCTCTTCAAATATGCAGGGTCAAATTCTCAGAATCCTCCAAAATTCCATTTTCTGAAAGCTTATGAGCCTGATTGTCCTATGGGCACAGTGTTTTGTGTGTATCTGAGAGAGAATCAAACCAGAGCCAGACACTAGCAGAGCCCTCCCCCCTCACACAGAGCCCATGGGACTCCTAGTCCACCAACAAATACAGTCCCTCTGTAAACATCATAACAAGCATACATTATTAAAAAACACAAATTAAAACAAGGCCAGCTAGATTACATGCCAATGTTTTTACCCACAAAGCCTGTCTAAAAAATCTATCATTCTACTGAAATCTCAGCCTTCACTTGCATTTTAGTGATGGTCTGAGTGAAGCTGACCAGAGCCAGACATGTGTTTTCCTTCAGAAGTTATACACCAAGGACTGTAGCATGGCCCCTGCTGTATCAGTTAATGATTGCTGAGTTACCAGATCATAACCGCAAGCACTTAATCATGCAGCTGGAAATCAAGTTACTCGTGTATGGCGCCAGCTCCATGCACTGCCCCGCTCCCTCCTCGTCCAAGTGGAATTCATCTTAAATCCCCCAGTTAAGGAAGAACTGCTGGTTTCTCCATCAGAGCTGCTCGCTCACACCGTGAAAGTGGCCTGGCACCCTGTGAGACAGCATCACAGTGCTGATGAATGGGAAAGGAAACAGAACCAAAGGCTGATGAGGGGCAGTTTTTATGTTCACTTGGAAGGGGTTACATTGACTATGACTACCAAAGAAACCAAATCTATTTAATTTGCTGAAGTTTTCTACCTTGATTAACTCCCTTGCCCCAGCTACCAGTTCCGGGGTGCATCAATTCTAGTGTCAGAAATAACACCCGCCTGAGAGCTGTGCAAGGGAAGCACTGACAGGTGCCAGACACCATCTGCAGCTCACGCCGCAGCACCAGACGCACAGACCAGACCGGATGCTGGCTTTGGCAAGATCCGTAGTTATTTCCAGCTAACCCCACTGAGCCGAGAATTTACAATCAGCAATTAAGAGCGGCACTGGCTGGAGACAGGGAGAGCACTCCTGGCTTCCCTATTAGGCTTCAGGGCTACCTTCAGCAGTGCTCTGCTCCCTCTCCATCATGCTTCACTACAGAAAACCCAAGTCATCAAGTAACTAAGTCTTCCATTACCTTTGCTTCTGACACACCTTAGGGTGAAGCACCCTGCAGTACTCCAGCCTATCACCTTTCCAGTGCAGTAGTATCACAGCTACTTCCCACCACAAAGATGTAGGAATATTATCTTTAGTCCAGTACTCACTGCAGTTTAACTACTTTGCTATTAACTTTGCAAGTGAGCCAGTGGAGCAGTTTAAAAACCCATCAGAGATTTAATTTGCAATACAGAAAGGAATGGGAGTGCAGATCTCTCAGTGTGGCAGACACTTCCAGTCCTGCAGTCCTCTCTAGCAGAACACCTGGTGAAGCTGAGAGATTGTATCTGCTTTGGCACCTCTGTTCTTGCCCTGCCACCTCCTCACTGCTGCTGAAATCTGCTTGGGTCAAGAGCCTCTCAGTTTGGTCTCTCCCCATTCCTGCTCCTCCCAATAAGAGAGCATTATTTTTGTACTGAAATCAACTTACATGGACTTTTAAAGCATCATCGTACAGAGGCTGCTCTATTTTCTAATGAAGTCTTTAAGTTATACTTTTAATAAAGTGTTTTTAAACCTATCTGGGAATTTCTCCTCTTATCCTGTCGCCTATCCCATCACATAAGCAGAGAGGACTCCTTGCAGGTGTTTCCAGCAGTAACAGTTGATCATTCTGGAGCCTCATATGCCACTGGAGAAGCTGAGGAATGGTGCAGCTCACAGCACTTGTCTCTCACAGCTGGGTTTTGTCTCCTTGCAGAGGCTGGATGGATGCCAAAAGAAAATTGTGGTAATGTCAGACTGAAGAATAGGGGCAAGAGGTGAACCCTCCAGCTCATGATCCAAATTGCCTTTTAATGGTACAGCTTCCTTTCACGTCAGTTGGAATTGGTCATGGAACATGTCCTGTTCTCCATACCCTGCACTGGGGCAGGCAGCTCACACCAACACACTGTGTGTGCCCAGCAGCAGAGGGAGGTGGTTGCATTCAAAAGGTGGGACGTGGAATGATGAAGGACCTCAGAGATCATCTCATTCTGACTCCTCTGCCATGGGCAGGGATGTCACACCCTAGACCCAGTGGCTCCAAGACCCATCCAACCCATCCTTTGAACATTTCCAGGCATGGGACAGCCACAGTTTCTCTGGGTAACCTCTGCCAGGGCCCCACTGCCATCATAGTCAAGAACTTCTCTTAATAGCTAATCTAAATCTACCTTCTTTCAGTTTAAAGCCATTCCCTCTTGTCCTATCCAGAAGACTTTTCCCTGCAGCTGAAACATCTCAGAAGCTGAGCAGCCTGGAGGGTACAGCTGGAGGTTTTACAGCAGGAACCACTGACTGATATCTGGCTGTTGATGCACAGACAGTCCCAATGTAGGGTGAGTAGTGGGATGTGGTATCCAAGCAGGTGGCAGAAGTGCCTGCTCCGTGTACAGATATGTCCAAGTAAGATGCAGATAATTACAGCTTGCAGAAGTATCTGTAGCTTTTTAAAAAAATGTAGGATGTAAGCGCAAGCTGTAGCCCAGTTTAACAGATCATTCCTCTGCAGTGATACTGCTAAAAAACAACCAAACAAGTCTAATTCTCCAGAGTCAAGAATTCAAATGCATTTATATAAGAACAGTTGTAACTAGAAGTGTTTTAAGCTTTCCACAGAGGAAATTTTTTAACACAGGGTATAAATAATAGGGGACTTTTCTGACTAGCAAGAAGAAATTCAGGAACAAAAGAACAACTGCTGCACCACAAACTGTTAGAGGCAGCCCAGCAGCAGCCACTCAGACCTGTTCCAGAAAACATGATTGTCCAAAAGGCATTTCCCAAAAATCAGTTCCCTTCCAGTTTTGGACTAACTGCAGTGACTGTAAGATTTCAATAAGCTTATTTTGCTGTGCAGTAATTTTCTTTATTCTCCAGGTCACACCTAGCCAAGAAAGAACTCAGCTAGTCGCAATTCCAAAGGCAGTCTGACACTGAGGAACACCAGTGGTGGAATTGCAAGAAGTGGAAAAGTGAAAGCACACTCCAGGGCACATTTGGTAAAAGCCACTCATCTGGGTCAAATGATATAAGCAAATATGTATGTCAAAGGCATAACTCTGATTTAAGCATCACCTAGCTATCACTTTATTCTGTGAAACTGAGCTCTCCTCAATTCCAGACACTTCTAGGAAAGAGGTTGCATGATGCCTAAAACTTCAGCCTTTCATTTTCTCTTCTGTATTTTAAGGTTCCTACAAACTGGCAGGAAGTTTCAACAAGCCAAATAGATGAGTTAACTTACTGCCACTTGTGTATCAAGGATTTCAAAAGCACCACTAGAGCATGACAACATCCTGCATCATTTGGTTTTGATCTTAGCCTAAGTTTATGTGATGTGATGTATTGGTCCATGCTGGTAGGTGAACACCAAACCCCTCATGCAGGTACAGCCACTCTCAGCTGCTCCATATCAGACAGGGATTTCTGAGAGGTCATTAACAGTGTGGTTAATGGTAACTTACCTTTAAATAAGAGTAGCTGCAGCGTTCCCTTTTTAAGAAGTTTCATTTCCCCAAACTCTGGTATTTCACGCCTGCAGTACAACGTGATAAAAAGCGAAGTGGAGAAAAACAAGCTTGTTTTGGATATGTAACTATTATTGTTTACTTCATCAAAGGAGTGAAGAAAAGACAAAAATCTCAGAAGAGCTTCTTTCACACAGACTCTCACCATCCCTTTTCGCAGCAACTGTGCAGGCAAGGAAAATGTGTGACTCCGTATTTATTTATTTTAGTTGTGCTCAGAGTTTTACAGGTAGCATCTTCCCTTTAGACCTTCTCAACAGAAATATAAAAAAGTTTGAAGCCATTTCCCCATTTCCCCATTCATCTCCAATAAACAACTGGGTGAAATGCAGAAACATCTTTTGTTAACAGAGTGGTGAGTTGGGCGTATCCCAGTCTAGAGCTGGGCTTCCTGCTATGGCACAGATCTATTAGTTTGTAACTCAGAAAACCCAGTCCCAGAGTCTTGTAACTCCCACCTACTCAACAGGAAACAAATATCTTCTCTAGCAGTGACAGGGACATTCATGGTAGCTGACACTGTGCAGGGGAAACACTTCCTGCAGCTTGAGTGAGCTGGACCTTCTGCAGAAACTGGGCACCCAATCTGTCTTCATGGGATGGAGAGGAGGCAGGGAACAAACTCTTCGAGTCAGAACAGACTCTTCAAGTAAGTACTGCACGTCCTGGTGGACATGCCTGTCTTAGTAGACGGCTGTGGCATGAGGCACTTCGGTCATGGCTGTAGAGAACTGTCCCAGTTCCATCAACAGAATCACAGGTAAATGTGTTTTCTTTCCTGTGAGAAGTCCCTGAGTTGCAGATCTAAAGGATCTTCCCCCCAAACACACCTTGGTGTCACTAGACCACTGATAAAAGGAGCTGAGCCAGGTCAGTAGCCTGCAGGGAAACCCCCTTTCCGTGAGTCAGAGGCTGCAGCCCATCCGCGCTCCGTTCTGAGGATGGCCTGCACCACCGCGCCACCGCTCACCCGCGCCGTGTCGTGCTTCCTCTTCTTCAGCTGCTCCTCTATGTCCTGCAATGCACAACCGGGTGAGCACAACACCAGAGGGGAACTGCACGTGCTGCAGTCTGCGAGTTGCATCCCCCACAACCACCCAAGTGCTCAGTGCCCATGTCAGGTAGGGCTAAATGTACATGTTGTTCCTCCTCTTCCCTTTGCTTTCTGGGATGCCCTACTTCTGAAGAAGTGGAATTCAGAATATTTGATATTTGTAGTGCTCAGTGTGGGTTACCAATACCGGTCTTGGTCACAGATATTCACACACTAACAGCCAGGACTGATGGATCCTGTTTGGCAGTGGTGGAAAACACAGGAAGTATAGAGAGCAGGGCATCCTCCCCAGTGCTGGCAAATATCTCAGCTGTTACCTTCATAAGAAGTTTATTAACAGAGAAACTTCTGCATAGTTTGATAAGAAAACTGCATTGTGTAGGATTGTTTTCCCAAATGCAGAGTCACAGGATGAGATATATACAAAGCCTGCACCTGTCTCAGGCCTCTGGGACATGTAGTTTCTCAGGGTGAATGAAGCTGCCAGCTCAGGTGAGTGGTCTGGAGAGCAAGGCAGACCTTGCCATCAGCTCTCAGACTGACAGTACTGTGCTGAGATCTCTACTGTGAATACATTCTCAAGTCTGTTCCCAGGTCCCTCTGGGCATACTCTCTCGTTAGCTCTGGGCCATGAGCTTACACAACAGGACAAGAGCTCCCTGAGACTGACTGGATTTAGACTGCTGGATGGTCTGGGCCTTGATGTGGTTTGCTGTTTCGCAAGTCCTTTGTGCCAAACATCACTGCAAGCAGATGCTCAGTTTCAGATACAGGTCACTCTTCAATGCACTGGCTTTATACCTGTGTGACTGAGATGTGTGACTGAGACTTAAGGTACACTTTGAACACTTATTGTGACCCAGCACTAGGCCTGTGCCAGCTTTACTACTGCTCACCTAGGAACATTTGGCCAAACCTGATGATTTCCTACAGTGCTTGCCTTCCCAGCACTGGGAACCCAGCCCATACAAGTTCATGTATGGCTCTGATGAGACCAACCTCCTCTATTTGCTGCTCGAGCTCCGTGATATTGGGAAACAGCTGATCGTGAATTCTGGGCTCTTCTACTGCTTTCTTCACATCGTAACCAAACCAGATGGAATTCATGATTGTCTGTGAGATGCAAAAGGCCTTAATGTTAATTACTTGTCTTCAAAGAAGTCTGGCCCTTGTAGCCACACAGGCAGAGGTGCCTCAAGGATGTTCACCACAGCACATAAAAGGCACCATTTCTGGTTTACAGTGGCTTTCAGTGGTTTTCCTCTTGGCTAAGCAAAGCACAGGTACATTGCAGCCAGTCAGGTTGTATACGCTTAGGAGGATTCCCACACAAAGAAACCACGAGTGACTAAAATTAACACAGCAAAAGGATCAGATCCCTAAGCTAGAGTGGCTGGATTTATGCTGCTGTAACTAAGCACACAACAGTCACCTCAACAAACACACCTACAGCTTCCTGCTATTGTACAACCAGTTCCCTTAGGCCTGGCTCATCTCTACAGGCTTGAACTGCAGGCTGGAGCTGCCGGGAAGTGAGAACACCCTCAGAGTTCAGGCCTTAGGAAGCTGCTTGTAGTGATTTTTACAGACTTCTTCCTCTACCTCAGCCAGAAAGCCAGATCCAGCCTGGTGCTGCTGTGTGCTGGCACAGGGGACAGTCACTGCTGCAGTCACTCTTGGGCCGGTTTGAGTGGCTGCCGCAGCAGCTCACAGAGGCCCTGCCTGTCAGGCCTGACACTGTGACTGTGCTGAGGTCTTATTTAGCTTCTCTGTGTGACTTTCATCCAAAGTTTGGGATGTTGGATGGGAATGGCTCTAAACTAGTTAAATAGGTTCATGGAGATCCGGAGAACAGAAGTCAAAGCAAATCTTCTGCAAGTGGTAAGAACAACATGCCAGAGAAAAAGACCTGGAGTCACTGAAGAAGGCGATTTAATAGCAGACCTTTTGTAGCCCTGGCAGGAGTTGGTGTTGGAGGTCTGACCCTCAGAATGCCAGGCAGGAACCTCCTTTTCAAGCCCCTGGCCCCCAGCAGGGAGCCACAGCTATGCAAATGCTGCCTCTCCCATTTTGCCTTGTGTTGTCCCCCCTTTGCCCACACCATCACGTACCAGTGCTGTAGCTGTAGTTATTTTTGTTCCTCCAGAAGCACCAACCACCATTCTCACCTTTTTCATTTTATCCACCAAAATGGAGGGGCACATAGAGGACATTGGCTGTTTACCTGTTGGGGACACAGATGCAACACAGAGGTTCAGCTGTCTACCTGCAGCTCACAAACTTCCAGCTCTTGCTCCATGTCTAAACCCAGAGCCTCAGTATCCACCTTCCTGACCCAGCTCACGTGTCCTGTTCAGTCCTTGGGGATCCCACC
Organism: Falcunculus frontatus; assembly: GCA_013398115.1. Classification (NCBI taxonomy): domain Eukaryota; kingdom Metazoa; phylum Chordata; class Aves; order Passeriformes; genus Falcunculus; species Falcunculus frontatus. Next base: position 1,345,720 of record VZRV01010669.1, on the reverse strand, counting down.
ATCCCCTGCACTCATCTCTTTCTTGACTCTCTCCCACCCCTGTGCTCTGCAGGTCCCAGACCTGTGTCCCATGGCCCAGATGCTGCAGTGTGAGCACGTACAACACAGCCAAAAGACTGAGTCAGGAAGGTAGTTTACAGCTACCTGGAGCTATGAAATTTGCTGGAGAAGGAGGGATCCCAAATCCATTGATTATGTAAGGTGAGCTGAAGTCATCCATTTCATCATTAAATATGATTCCACTCACGTTGGATCGTACATCAGAGCCAAAGCTGGAGAAAACGAGTTGTCAAAGACAGGTCAAAACCACAGCAAATCTAGGAGGAACTTCAGGGGAATTTACTGCAATGTGAAACCTGGGATTTGATTGGAGTAACGCTCCACTCCCTCCCATTGTAAAAGGCTTTCTGTCACCCCTAGGGGGGAAGGAAGCAGTTAATACCACGGGAACACAGCTACACACAGAGGAAAGGCAGCCCAGAGCCCTTCCTACAGCTCCCCTGAGAGGACCCCACGGAGAAAACCAGCACAGCACCTAAGTACAGCTAATTTCCCTTCCAAGTGGGCAGTACTGCACTCCATTCAGAGGCAGCACAGCTCAAAGGCTGGCACATTTGGGAATGACTGGGGGTTTGTTAAATGTGTCAAGCCGGAGACATTTTCTATGGATAAAAATAAGCTTCACACCCTGGCTCCAGGCCATATGTGCGAACAGCTCTTTCTGACAGCACTCAAAGCCAAACACTGCGCTTCCAGGCCAGCTGTATTAGTTCAAATTCCTTCCAAAAGCCTGGGAAATCAGAACCAGCAGCAATAGCTCTGCTTATGAGAAGATCCAGATGCAGTGAATGTTGTTTTGGTGTGGAATTCAACATGAGAGAGGGCACATCTTGTCCTCTGACACAAGCACGAGGCCTCAAGCTCAGCAGAGCACTGGCCTGCAGCAGAGCACTGACCTGCAAGCTCAGCAGAAGTGCCCATCGCCAGCACTACTGACCCCTCCCCCGCCCCAGAGGTGACAGCTCAGTGGTGTTTGATACCAACCCCAGAACCAGCACTAGGAAGATGGCAAAGGCCTACAGGGAAGGAATGTCTGAGCTCATACTATTGGTTGATGGTGCTGGTGGCGGACACAGCACTGCCATCATCAGCCACAATGGAGATGTGGGATGTACCGGCATTGTCTCCAGTGTAATACACGGGCTCATAGTAGTCAACTGGATGGGAGGTGTTGTCTGTGATTTTCCTCCGGAGACCATCCGCAAAGAACTCGGATGTCATGTTTCTGATTGCCTGTCAGAGAAATCCAATGCAGTTACTCAGCAGATTAAGAGACATGTAGTTATGAGGCTGATATCCAATACTTCAGACCACAGAATAGGGGCAAATCCCAACAGTGAGGCTACAGTTTTCCCCCAGGGGCTTTCCTTCTTGATTCAATGTCCAACGGACATTGGACCAAAAGAGCATTTAAGCTGTCACAGGAGCAGCTGTTAGAGTCACCCCTTTGTGTAGAAGTTAATCAGCATCCATTATTGCAGTGCTATGGAAAGCTGCCTCCACACTGCTGTAAGGCAAGCAGGGCTACACTTGCTTCAGAGACAAGAGGAAAGGGATCAGATTGAGGGGACAAGGCCAAGGCAAGCTCTGACCAGAGCTCTCTAAGTTGAAAATTTGTGTTCATCAAGCTGGGCTGGGCTCAGAGTCTGCTGCTTTTGCAGGCACAGAAGTAAAAGCACAAAGTGCAAAGCTGGGAAAAGCAGGGTTTCTGTCTTCAGCCCTTCCCATCTGTTGCTCCATTTTACTACAGACAGTAGTAAAACTGCCTAACTCTAGTTAGAGAGCCACAAGGATGCTGGGCATATAGTGAATAAGGATTCAAACACTATAAAAACAGGCAGGGTTAGACCTAAATGTACTCCAGCTCTCCTGGTGAATTGAGGAGTTTGCTTTTCCTTATGGCAGGAAGGTTGCCTCCATTTATAGCCCTCACAGCTCAGCCATGAGCCACATAGGACATCACTTTTTGACTCAGAGCTATTTCAGTGCCTGTCAATAGCAAGTGGCACAGAGCATGCCTGAAAAAGTTGAGTCACCCAAAACCTTTAAGTCATGTTCCAGTCAACTTCAGTTTTGCGGAAAGAAAAGGCTTTTGCCGGGTACCTCTGTAATGTTGACAAATTTGGGGTCTCCCAGCAAAGTCCTCTTGGCATAGGCAAAGCGAAAGGCCTCCACTATGCGGTGGTAGGTCAGACCTTTCTCCTCCACGGTTTTGATGCTGGCAGCAGAGAAATTATATCCTGGCAACACAAGACAAACAACTGTGAACACAAAGTACGGGGTCAATGGACTGCTAATGCACCTGTGTCACATGTATAACCTTGAAGCTCAGTCTCTACAGAGATGCAGTCACTGGACTGTCCTAATCTCTACATGGAGAACACAGGAGCTCTGGTAGTTTTGAGCATTGTGGGAGTCACCAGCCGAATTTGTACTTGCAGAGGTGTTTTCCAAAGAAGCCTCAAGTACAGGCTAGCTTAGGTTCCACCCATACAAATATCAGGGAAGTTCTCCTATCAGGAGAATATTTTTCCTCTTGCCCCTTTATTTCAGGTACGAAAGCAACATCCCTGAGTTTACAGCAGAAGAGGAATGTTTCTGCATCTCTGATCTCTCCTGGGCTCTCAGACTTCTCCACCTGCTGGAGGGCTATCAGGGGAGGCCTTGCTCCCCCAAAAAAAGGTGATGTCTTCAGAGCTCTCCCAGCTCCTGCTGTCTGTGGGGCACTGGTCTGTGGCACTCTCACCTTTCAATATGTTGAAAATGAGGGCCAGAACTGGGCCACTTAGGGGGGCACTGGGTGTGTAGAGGATGAACTCCCCAAGTTTGATCTGTATGGGGTCCTCGATCACTGTCGCATTGTAGTTCCGCAGGTCATCCAATGTGACGATTCCCCCTGGAAAGAGAAGGAAACTAGAGATGTGGGTTTATGTGATCTCTGGTGGGAAGAGGAGGTCATACTCCATCACCATGAATCACAGCAAGGACTGGAGGGAACATGGACAAATCCAAAAAGTAACAAGGTAGAGAAAGCAAAGATATGTGCCCATGAGATTTATTCCTCGATAGATCCGTCTGAGGCTCAGACAGTCTAAGCATGAAGTTGGGCTGATTTACAGCAGCCAAAACTCTGATGATCTGTCTTTTTTTACAAAGTACTCCAGCAGCATAAGGCTACAAAATGTCCCTAAGAATCCTGTTTACAGAAGGAGGATGCAGTTTTGGGTGCAGATGCTTTGTGGCACCCCACAAGTAGAATAATTTGAGTGTTCCATCACCTTTCTTATCTGAAGGGGGAAGACAGCAAGTAAATAATTATCCACCACAAATAAAGCCAGTAAATGACTCACACGAAGTTCACCAAGCTAACCAGTGCTGGCTGGTGAGGACAGGATACTGCCACCATCTAGTGGTACCGAGAGATCAAACAGCTCAGAGTTCACAGGACCACCACCTATGTAACGTTTTAGGTAGAAGCTCATTGGATTCAGGCTTTGTGAACAGCCTGTATCTACTCAGCTACAGCCAGAACTGCACAGACTTGGGAGGCTCTGTTGTATAGAAAAGCACAGTAAATACTCTCCATTTCTGACTGAGTTTCAAACACATCTGTTAAAGTTCTTCTTTTGGGTGTCCTGTTGCCACAGATCTCAGAGGCAGCATTTCAGGGTTGACCCCTCCCAAGGTTTCTGCAGGTCACCGGCTCCTCCCTGGGCTCTGAGCAGTGTGGTCACTCGTGCTGCTTGGGACAGATGTCCTGGTTCTCACCTGCGCTGCGGATGTCAGTGATGATCTGCTTCGCCAGGCTTCCTGTGTAAAAGGCATCTGCTCCTTCGCTGGCTATAGTCTCATAGGTGTTGGCTAGTTTGGGCATCTTGATGGTTTCTCCCTCTTGCAGAATTTTCCCTCCTTTGCAGAACACTTCGCTAACAGAGAAAGGAGATTGAGAAGATCAGATCTGAGAGACAAGTTCAAAACTATGTGTATCTGTGGCAGCTGAACCAGTGTAAGTGCTCATGCTAGATGCTTCTCGGAGAGAAGAGAAACTGCATGAGCCATGGCCCAGGGGTCCTGATATCTTGCACTAGGACATAAAAGTGAACAGTGTTTTATGACCTGTGATTCCACATGCTCAGTTTGCTCAATGGACCCTGCAGCAGGGATTTTCACCACAGCAGCCACCCTCTCTGCCCACCTGAGGGGCCAACAAGTGCCTCAAGATGCACAGGAGTGGCCATCGTCCTTGAACTCAGCAGTTCAGTTCAGAGCACAGTCTATTATGCTATGAGGCTTAAAACTTCCAGTAAATCCAGAAGAAGTGTTTCAGTCCCTGTTTATTAGATCACTTTAAGGTAGATGGTTTCCTCTCTAGCTCCCTCATGATGGATCAAGAATGTGCTGCTGTGGACCTGCCAGATGAAAGGACAGGAGATAGGCCAGGGTGTGCATTACCAATTGGATTGGAAACAAACCTGCAGCTGGCAAAAATTTTAAGGAAAAGAGAGAATTAAGCATGACCTCCAGCAGGGGTGGACATAAACACTAAGGGTGTGACTGTAAGAAGTGGAGGAGTATTTAAAACACTTCATGCTCATAGTCTTTGCCAGAAGTGGATGGTCAGAGGCAATGCTTGAGGAAGGCTGATTGTAGAATAAGAGATGATTCAAATTCCCACTGCCTGACAGCAGGTGAGATGTTCAAGGAGACTCTGCAATTGCTCCAAATGCAGGTAAGATCAGCTCGGTGCACTTACAGCATGAGGAAAAGCTGGGGATTCAGAAAATACATTGCCATGTGGCAGATTGATCCCAGCACGTACTCTAATTCCACCTTTGCTCAGACAAATGGACTTTAGGAGTAGAATTTATCTCCTTTAAAGGTCAGGACTGAACATTCCTAAAACTAGCCCCATGATTTAGCTCCTTTAGGTGTCTGCAGTGACACCAGCAGGCACAGTGAGTGTGGTTACTGGAGGGGATGCACACTCCTCATGGACACTGCATTACACAAATACAGGGGCTTTGCAGATTGGATGCAGCCACCCCAAATTTCTCTGCATACAACAGTAACCACTCTACCTACCACAGCAAGGGATTGCTTTCGATTGCCTCCTCTTTTGATTTGATGGCTGCAGCAAGGCCTTTCCCAATAGGGAATCCTTCTCTTGCCAGCTTGATACTGGGTGTAAACAGGTCTTTCCATGCCAGTTTGCCATGACGTTTGTGAGCCAGCTCATAGCCACGGATTTCTCCTGGAACAGCAATGGACAGTCCTCCTGGAGCAGAAAAGGAATGTGTTAAGTCTTCCACAGCAAGAAAAGAAAATGGTTGATGGAGCAGAAGGTAGAGCAGGCACCTCTGCCAGCCCTGTTTTAGGCAGGGCTTGTGTGTACTGTGACCAGCTCAGCTTGTGAGAATTAACAGAATAATTTGGCCTGACATCTGTGCCTACATATTCTGAACTGCTGAAACACCTCTGTCCTCTTGCTGGTAACTCCACTTTTAGGGTCATTTCCCCTCAGTAGGCTCTGTACCAGAGCAAAGCTGCTCAGAACACAGAAGCTATCACAGTGAGAGGACACAGGCTGTGACATACTTAAAGCCAAAAACTTTGTTGCAGCATTGTAACTACAACTGGAACAGATTGATTCCATGCTGCACAGTGATGCAGCAGTTTGCTTCAGTCCTGTTTTCACTGGTATCTCCCAGAAGTTCAACACACTGCTCAAAATCCCTCCAAGGTGCTGTTCCTTCTTGCTTAGAAGAGTGACCATGAAGAGAACTAGTTAGTATTGCTTTCTATTTCTTATTAGAAAATACTTTCCTGAAAGGAAACTTCTCTGGAGGCTCCAAGCCACTAGTTGAAGCCAGCACAACAAGTATTTAGGGAGGACACCTAAACTGACAAAACTCAAGGTGATCCACACAAAGATTTTTTCAAAGAGGTGAAAAGGAAAGATGGCACATAAGGAACAGGTCATACTCAGTGCTTTGTATTCATCTACATTTTCAAGAAGTGAAAAGCAGAAAATGCTGGGGTCCTGAGTAATTTAAAGGGCATTGTTTTTAGCTTCTTTGTCAGGCCAGAGTTTGCAAATTGTGTAAAGCAGAGGATATTTCTAGGTGAGAAATCCTGTAGGTAGGCAAGAACCTAACCATAAGAAGTGTTCTTATTTTAGATGTGCTGGTAGCAGCTAATGCTGGAGCTATGTGGTCCCCCCAAAGCAGTGAAACAGCCTTTGCCATACCTTTCAGAGAGAGCTGTGTGTTGTTCTTGAACATGTCCTCCGATGCTCCTTTTGGAGCCACCTCTCTTGCATTAATGATTTCCACTTTTCCTTTAATGACAGAGCAAGGAAGATGATGTTTAGCTCTGGACTCAGCACACAGGCATGGTCTCTGCTGAAGGACTCTGATCAACGTGAGCCAGTTTCTTGGCAATTATTTTGAGGACATTCCCCCAGAGGCTGTGAGCATCAGTTGTTTAACTTCTCTCAGGTGGGATAAATCACTTACCTTAGATAAAGTCCTCAAACTGTTCCAGCTGTGTATGGCCCTGTCCCTTACCTGTGCTGCTGTAGATGGTAAAGAAGAGGCCCCCTCCGATGCCCATGCTGTGAGCGTTCATGAGTCCTACACAAAGCAGGGCTGCAATCGCAGCATCCACCGCTGATCCTCCTTGCTTGAGGATGTCCCTGTGCAGCAGAAGGGAAGGTGACATGTGACAGTGTCTCAGCTCCCTGTGAGCAGTGCATGCATCTTGTCAGAGCAGCTATGACAGATTCTCTGAGGCACGTTTGTCCACACCCAGTCTATGTATTCCTCAGGAACAGGAAGTTTTGTCACCAGAGAGAACAGACCCTAATGGTCTGTGTGCAGACCAGATCAGCCTTCATTAGAGACATCCAAACCAGGCTGAAAACACCGAGATGTGACAGAGTATTTGTGGGGACAGACATTCCACGCACATTCATTACACTGTCATAAGAAATTACAGTTTTCTGAGTAGCCTTAAATCTGCAGCACTTGAGACTAGAACTGAAGGATATCTCAACAGAAGTTTTTTTAAAGGAGCTAGAAAGACAACTCTTGTTCTCACTGTTCATGGATCCAAGGAATCTTTACCTGCTATGTTGTCTGTAAGAACTGCAGCAAAGCTGGTCAAGCATGGTAAAAGCCTGGGGTTTATTAGGATCTCCTCTTTCTACAGGGAGATTAGGGATTGAGTATCCATGCTGAGCAACTGCCAGGATTGCACCTGTACATCGGGGAAGCAGCAGTTCTGTCTCATGCAAGAGCTGTCAGAGCTAGTTAGAGTCAGGGCACAATGAATGGGTACCTTCCAATGATGGAGCACTGCCCTGCATCGGTGGCCACGGCCGCCCTCTTGTACGTGTGTGCATCCCCTGAGCCCGAGCGCAGCCCGAAGAAGAGTCCCAGGAACAAGATGAGCCCCAGCAGGGCTACGGTCACCACTGTGACCACCACACAGCGCGTCTTCATCTTTCTGTGGGAAGAGACAGGATTATCAGCCCTGCTGCTACCTCCTTTCATCTCCTCAAACCAGCAACTATCACTTGGGTAAGAACCTGCCGTGCAGCAGGCAGGTAACATCATATACTGAAAAGCCTCCAGATGCATAGGTGAGAAGGGAAATCCAAGGAGCAGAACACAATTGGGGTTAGTCATGACTGACATCATCTTCAGAACAAAAATTTTTAAAAGATTTAACTTCACATAATCTGCTTTTAAATGCCATGTCTGTGGAGGAGTCTCCATCTGGAAGGTTGCCAAGGACCAGTGCAAAACACATCTTAGTCATTAGGAAGCAGCCTTGGACAAAGCTGCTTGGCACAGCCCAGGGTAAGCACAGCTCCTGCTCCTGCCTGGGGCCCTTGGCCAGAGCACCTTCCTGATGAGCCAGGCACTTCCAGAGGGCCATGGCCAGTTCTCAGGTCTCCATGTGTCCCAGTCCTGCACTCAGCTGCTCTCAGGCTGCACAGGGCTCATCTGAGAGCGAGCACAGAATGCCAAGGAGCTCTCCGGGTACACACGGGGATGAGTCGAGAGCTATTGAGTGGATGGAGAGTCACTGCCACCTTGGTGGGACAGGCAGATCAGCAAATACAGCTTGAACAGATACTCTTTCACCCATTTTCTTTTCCATTACAAGACTATTCCAGCAAAATAGACCTAAATTAATCATATTGCCTTCAGAGACCTCCTTCCCCCTTTGTACTGCAGCTTTGGGTTTTTACCACAACTTCAGCACAGCAGGCAAGATGCCCTTTACCTTACCAAAGCATCTGCCATCCTCAGAGAAAAGCCAGTCCATGGAAATGTGGTGAAGAATGGATGCACCAACCCCACTATGGATGCCCAGCAACCCAAGGCAGAGTGAACTCCAACAGCCAGAGCAGCACTCAGTGCCTTGCAGCAGCCACATACACAGGATTAGGCAGCAGTGAGTGTGCCAGCACTGCACTAACTAGAGGAAGCAGGCCAGGCCAGCCAAACCAAAACTTTTCTCAGAGTGGGGTGATTAGCAAGCAGGGCCCCCCCAGCCTCACCTCCTGGCTTAAACCAGGAGATACACATTTGCTATCCAAGCCCTGTATCTGTGAGTCTCAGTCTGAGCACTAGAGATGCCCATCTCGATCCAGGTAAAGCAGCTCAAACCAGGGTGTAAATCTACTGTATGTGCTGCTCTGTAAACAAATGTCAACTGAGGGTAGTAAAAGTAAATGGATGAAACCTCTTTCCAGGTTCTAGAACTTAATTTACACTCAACTACTTTTAAGTGGTGTGTTTGCAGAGCAATGACTGTGCAGGGAAACAGAGAAGCCATTATGTCCCCAACAATACCTCACACACAGCCTCAGAGTTTAAAGACAGTTTTGTTTGTTGGCAGAGAGATTTCAGCTTCAGCACTGGCAGTCTCCTCCAGGCGTCACAAGAAATGCCATGGGATCTTTTATCTGTGCCCCAGCTCGGCAGAAGGTACTTTGTTTGGTCTGAAGGCTGCTCTGTGCTGGGCTGTCCTTTGAGCCTGGGCTGACCCAAGCCCCGTAGTGCTGAGTTAACCCGTGGGCTCCTGGCTGGGGCTCTGCAGCTCCTCTCCAAAGCTGGGTCTCTCACTGCTGGGCTCCTGCAGAGATTTACTGCCTCATCAGGCAAGTTACTCTGACAGCAGGAGAGAAGGGGAAATTTCAGGTACTACCTCTGCTCTCACCTTTCACCTCCTCTCTGGAATGGGATCACACCTGTGAGCATCCCCTAGACCCACAAGAGCTCCATGCTGTGTCTTGCTGCCTGCTGACTGCACAGACCTTGGAAAGGGCCCTCCAACCAACTTGATGTGACTCAGGCACAGCTCCTGGCCTGCCAGGCATGAGGATAAGACATGCATGACTGGGCAGGAACACACACAGGCTGCCATGCAGAGATACTGACTGCTGGGCACTGCCAAGTGAATGATCTTAATGAAGGTGTACCTGTGCAATCAGGCTGATCCTGCTCAGGAAGCAGCAGGTGTATGAGCTCAAGACCTGCAGCTTTCTCTTCTTCAGCAGCACAGAGAGCAAACCCAGCTGAGGGTAATCCTCTCCACCTTTGCTGCCAGCTCAACTCCCATAAGCTCCTTAGCCTCTCTCAGGCCTGACCCTGGAGGGAAGCACAGTCCTCACTGCCTTCCCAACTGTGGCACAGCAGAGCCAAGTGTGCATTTGGTTTGATGTACAGAAATCAGGAGATGGATCAGGAGCCTGCAGATATCCACTGTCTAACCCACCTCTGCATATGCCTTGTGCCCTGGGCAGGCACATGGCAGAAACAGCTGAGGTTTTGGACCAATGGTCTGTTTGAACCTTGGCTCTGAGTTGAGTCCCCATTATGATTTATTATTGGGAGTGGAGCAGCATCTGCAGGCCACCACCTGAGCAGGCTCCCTAGCTATTGTCTGCTGAGGCTGGCATTAACCTCCACATCTCTGCCATATCCAGCTGTTTGGAAGCTTGGCTTCAGTCACAGAGTGCTTTGGCAGCAGCAATAGGTCTCCAGGAGAGAGGGACTGTAAAGCAATTAAAAGCAATACAATTATTTCTCACTGTTATAAAGGTCCAACAGCCAGTCTTAGCCATAGAATTTAAAAAGTAGCCCGATTGACTTAATTTACATTAGGAGAGGGGGAGGACCAGCAAGTAGCAGAGTTATGCTTGTACAAGCAGCCCCATTGAGCTGCATTCAGATGTGTCACAACATACACAAACTTATTTAAACATGACACTGGGTTCGAATTAAAAGAACCTCAGTGCAACAGGGGGTTGCTAGTTAGTGTCAAGTCTCTGCCAAGAGGGCTGGGGCATTCTGCAGAGATGAGGAATCTGCCATGGTCAGCGAAAGTGAAGGGAGAATTGGAAGAGGAAAAGGAAGAGATGAACCAGCCAGAAATCAGTGGGGAGAGAACAGCAGGATACCAGAGGATGACAAAGGACTCCAGGCATGGTCAGGCACTGCTTTGTTCCCAAATGAAGTAGTAAATGAAGCATCCACTGACAACACCTAAAACTTTAACCACAAACTTTAACCCAACAGGTTTCTGCTTTAAACCCATCTTGCAACAGCTTCATACCTCAGCACCTGCTCCTGAGAGTTCCCTGTACTCCCACTCGCAGCCCAGTAGCCACTACTGGGCCATTAGCTGTGAGATATCCGCCCTTACTTTCCCCAGGCAACACAAGATATGCAAGGATAGTTTGGACATCTTGACTCTTGTCACAGGACACAGGCTATGCTCTCGTGTTATGTGACAAACTGTGAAGCTCCGTCATGAGATATTTTAATTGAAATCTTACACAGTCTTCAACTCCACCAGTGATAAGGGAACTAAAGCAGAGGTTCAGCCAAGCCTTGAAGAAGCCCAAGGAGGCTTCCAAATTCAGACCTAGGCACTGCTCCCACCTGAAGCAGGAGGACAAAGCAGTCCCTATAGAAACACAGCAACTCCATTCAACTCAGTTAGAAGCCTTCCTCACAGATAGTGCCTCTATGCTGGTCCCTGTCCAGCAGCCAGCACCCCTCTCTTTGTTAATCCCAGCATTGCAGACTTGTGTAGATACACACCAGTTTGCAGGAGAAAGGCCTCAGTGGGGATCAGTGGTCCCTATTTATCACTGAGATAATCGACCCTGAAAAGAACCAAGTGCTAAGTCTGTGAATGAAGGGGCTGCTCAACTGGGTCTCAGGTGCTGCTCAAGGAGAGCTCTTGTGACTCAAACCGAGCTGTTGTGATCACAGTTTGTGACTCCTCCACAGGCACAGGCTTTTCTGAAGCTTAATGGCATGTAGTATTGTGCCCAGTGTAGATCAAACTCTGAGTTCACTGAGGAAGAGACAATAATTTCCTCTTGAAGCAACTTTTTCCTCAAAAATCTTTCATGTCTTCCTGCAGAAATTTTAGCATCAAATCCAACATTTTTTATTTTAAGACATTTCAGCATAAACTATGAAGTGAAAAAAAAGGCACAAAGGTGGAATAAATACAAAATTCCCCATTTCACATGGTTTTCACAGTGTTTCCTAGTTGAGGACCTCCCAGAAATCCACAACTGGCAAACTCCATCTCAAAACCACAAGTTATTAGAGTTTTATAAGCCCATTAAAAACATTATTGTTATGGTCACTCCCAATTTAAAGTCAAAATGCTTCATCAAAATAGCTCAGTTCTCCCAACTGTTGCAAAAGATGTGTTCAGGTGCTCTTTTGCCATTAAACTAGAAGTTGTTTATTAGACCTGAGCTTATTCAGACTGGTTAGTCAGGTCCTATCATTCTCTTTTGGCAAGCTTTCATCTGCTTACTAAAAAAGTTACATTTTCACACATTCTGTTGAATAAGAAATCCCACACAGCACTTCAAGGTTGAGGGGAATGGCTCAATGAAGGTAATTCTTATTTCCCCCTTACCTCTCCAGAATATTTGCAAGTTGGTCCTGTCCTTTTGCACAGATCTGTGTGTACTGATCTCCTCTGAACGTCCTTTCTCAGGAAGTGAACCCTTTCCTAGGAGCAAAACATCCTTGTAGCAGTAGCAGTAACCACTCATCTTTCCTTAAAAGCTCTCCAAAACTTGTACTGTACTATTTGGTATTTGTACCGCTCACAGAGATGAACCCATTGAAACTCATTATGTTTGAATTCACAGTACCAGAGGAATGCAGAAGTAATAATTGACTAGGTGAAGAGTCAAGAACTCACACCTCTTCAAATGCATATTTTAGGATCCACGAAGATTGTTTATCAATAGCAGAATCATTCTGTGTTCCTGGATTTGGTTACTATGTGGTACAAATGTTTTTCCTCACCTCATTGCTAGCTCTGAAGCTCTGATTAAGCAACTGAGCAAATATAATGGACTCAAGTTGCACCAGGAAAGGTTTAGCTTGGATGTCAGCAAAAATTTCTTCACTGAAATGGTGGTCAGGCATTAGAATGGGCAGCTCCAGAAAGTTGTGGAGTGTTTTTCTCCAGAGAAACCACCTCTGGAGGGATTTAAAAGACATGTAGATGTGGCACCTGGGGACATGATTTAGTGGTGATTTGGCAGTGCTGGGTTAATGGTTGGACTCGATGATCTTAAAGGTCTTTTCCAACCTAAATTGTTCTGTGATTCTAAATACACGGTGTCTCCACACGGTCAAGTACCCTCACACCACCCTTGCCTAAACCCCTGTGTTCACAGAGAGACTGGATTTTGTGTCTGTTCCTTCAGCTTAAACCCAGACACTGCCAGATTCAGTGTGATTACACTTGGTGGGAATAACCTGTCTGCCAAGTGTGGGCAGCTGCCAGCAGTGAGAGGGCACCTGATCAGCTCACACACCTGCCCTTCAGCAATCACAGCCACACCACCTTAAACTGGCATCAGGTTCAGATCAGATTAATACTCCAGCTGCAATGAGAAGATGTAATGCCTGTTCTGCCATGCCTGCTCCCACAGCAGCACCCTCTGGCAGGAAGGATGGCAGAGCAGGAAGGCAGGGATGAAGAAACCTGCCCTCCATCACTAAACCTCACTGAGGATTTTAAGCAACAATCCTCCGTGTCTCCTTGTGCCAAGTCTGGAAGCACAGTTGCAGCTCAAAGGTTGGAGCTCACGTGCTGTTGAAGAGTGCAGCACAAAACCCAGCAGAACCCAGACTGGAAGTAAGGGGCTGTACAAACAGTCCTTGGACTCTACGGACTCAGACACTAAAACTTAGGCCACTGCTTCTGTCCGTGGCTTGCTAGAAACCCCAGACCCTCCTTTGAACACGGGATCAATGCCCATCCAAAAATGCTGAATGCCCATCCAGAATGTAACACAAGCCAATCACAGCTTGCCTGAAACTTGGGCACAGTGAGGATCCAAGTCCACATGTCTTAAGCCTGACTTTTAGCCAGAAGGCACTCTGCAAACACAGGATGAAGCAAAGTCTGCCTGGATGCCAGTCAGAACCATTAGATGCTATGTTTGGACTTATGGGGATCAGTCAAGAGATTAATGCCTCAACTCCAAACCAGCCCAGTCCCTCTGCCCCACTCCAACCTTTGATAGACCAGATCTCCACTTGCTGCAGAAGGATAGTAGCTGTACTACACTGACTCATTAACAAAGTTTGGCCTAGTTCCAAGATTAAAAGCTTTAGGGTGATATTTTCTCTGCCTAAAAATACATCTTCTTTTCTATAATAGCCACAAAATGGAGTTCTGTTTAACATTTACATGTGGAAAAATCAGTACTATAAAAGATGAGCATTTCAGCCCTAATATTGGGAAGGAATACAGCCTGTGCCCATCTTTCAAAGACGACTTTCAAATACCCCTTTCAAGACATTGCATGAAAAGCACAGGCCCCTTCAGTTATATTGCTATTGTCCAAGAGGTCTTGAGCAAAAAATGGAAGCCTTCTGGAAAGTAGACACTGGCACAGAAAATGTTCTGCAGGCTCAGAAGGACTTGATGTGTCTGCTATTCCTACTGGCCAGTCTGAAGCACACACTCAGAGTGCAGGGCACATTCAGCTGTTAACACACACCCCTCTCACTGTGTCTAATTTATTGATGTGAGACCCATGATGCTCTACAGAAAAGACTGTGACAGGAGCACACAATTATCCTCTGAAAAAGCAGACAGTGTGGAAAGCTATCTGGTCTCTGCCCCAAACAAATCGACCTGCACTTTCAGTCTGTCACACCTTTGATGTATTAACAGGGGAATTTAAGATGCAGTCTACTGAGCAGAGCCCTTTTCTTAATTTACTGACCCTGTAGCTGTGATGGTACCAGGTTTTACGCTTAATATTCTCATAGCTCTCAGGTTGCTATGTCCCTGAAGTGGGTCTAGGTCAGAAGAGAGTCTCCCTGTCACATTTGTCTCAGAGGGTGCAAGATGACATGGAAAGGCTGTAAGAATGCCCAGTTCTAAATCATATTTATCCCACTGTAGTATTTCACCCCCACTGCTGAAAGGCAGGGTTCATATCAGTGAGCCACCAAAACGAAGCAAATTCTGTCCTTCTTCAAGGACAATGCAGTCTCATCTGTGGCATGTTCTTACCAGCACAGAGCCAGAACAAGTCAGATGCTCCTCAGCAAGTTACTCTTTCACTTATGCACAAGCAGAGTTGAAGATAGGGTCAGAGAAAGTTATGAAACCTGAAGTCAGTGCCTGCAGTTCCAAAGGGTGAACACTTCGCTGTGTACAGGTTGTGCTATGCACAGCTACCTTATTTCAGCTGTACAGAATATTTGGCAACTATCAAGTATCTCTGTCTAGGCCCAAATATAATGGAGAACCCTGTCATAACTCAGCCTTACATGTTTCAAGCTGCAAAGCCACACCTCAAGCAGTAATGCCATGTTTAATGCAGGTGCATTGCTGACTTGCTCTTCTCAACCCATTACAAATAAAGAAAAAAATATCTCCCGAAGGACTTGCCACCTCCTTCCATTTGTGATGTTCATGACATGGTCATCTTTAACACTCCCCAAAAATCAGCATGCACTATCACATTGAAACGTGAGCAACACAGGAGTGCATCTTTCAGCATACGAAGCAATGCCTTCATACCTCTTGTCACGGAACTTGCAAATACTGAAAAGCATCAGGCAGCCCGAGACACTTCTGGGGAGTTTTTCTGTTTCTTCCCCCCACCCTTGTTGATTTTTTCTGTAGGAATTTCATGAAGCAACACCAGCAATGACTCAGAGCACAGACCACATCTACTGTTCAGACTGCTACTTTTTATGGCAGAACAAGCAATCCAAGGCCTCAATTTCCCAATGTTTTAACAACCCAGTGCATTATTGGAATAGACACTGTTAAAAGATTCTGGTAGGTTAGTTTAGGTAGGTTTACCTCTTGTTGCAGGTTAGCTATTTTTCCCATGAGGAAGCCTTTCCCCTCTAACAGAGCAATGCTGCAATCCAATATTACCTGAACATGAGCATCAAAAATAGTATCTTGAGTGCCCACTAACACAGATATGTTAGCAACCATGTGAGGCTTCTTCCTACTAAACAATAGTTCCCTTTTTGACCCCTTGCTCTACTCTTTCCTTATGAGGGAAACCAGTGGAAGCTAAGTACCAGCTGTATGGGTAGCAGACAATTCTAACTTAGGCTAAACATGACCTAAGAAACACTGATTCGAAAAAGAGATCACTGCTGAAAAAGCCCTGGAAAAGTCACTAGGGGAGACTCTTAGAGAAAAGGTACTTTAAGAACTGGAAAAGATGCCTGGTGTGCAAGAGGTCAAGTTGACTAAGAGCAGGGACACAAAAGTTGACTTTCAGAGCTGAAAATAAACAAGCAGATGTTTGTCCACAGCCAAAGCACCTCCGTCCCTCCCCTCCTGTGAGAGTTGCTTTCACTGCAACTCACCTGCTCAAGTGGAGCAACCCACTAAACCCACATGCTTTCATTTTATGGATCAGTTTTCCTATAATCACCCACGGGTGCACACTTTTCCCTAGGACAAAGGTAAGCAAATGGAAGATAACTGGTAAACAGGGAGGTTTGTTAACCCTTTCTTGCCAGCCACACTGGTTAACCAGTTCTGGTTATATCCTTCTGCCTTCCCCAGAGGCAGCTGCAGCAGCATTGCTGGGACAGGGCTGTGTGAACTACCAGGGCTCCTCCGTGCTTGGAGGTTGTTCGTTGCTGTTGCAGAAGAAACCCTTCTGCTCCTCCCTTCCAGAAAAGGGTGGCTGTCCTCTGTCCAAGTTCTGCCTCTGTTTATCATTTTTCCTCAATTTTATCTCTCTGCTACCTCAACTCAGTCTTACTCATTAATTTTATGTCAAGCTCTGTCGTTTCCAAAACCTACATCAATCTGTACCATTTATCTACCAGCTTTATAAAGCCCTTTAATCTTTGCAAAGCCTTTCTGCCAGGCCACCAAAGGGACTGTTCTTGCAGCTGACAGAACTGCCTTTCCCCCAGCAGCCAGCAATGAGCTCAGCAACACAGTCCCACACAGCTTCCCCTCAAACTCACCACCCCCGAATAAAAGGGGACAGGGCTACTGGAGACAGGGAAAAGAAGAGGGAATGACATGGGAAAGAAGAAAACCTAAAATGGTGAAGGAAAACCAGAGAAAGTGGGAATGAAGGAGGACAAAATAAATGAATGAAGATAGGAGGACAAAAAAGGTGAAAGAACAGGAAAGGGGGAAACGGAAGGGCAGAAAATGAACGATGCCCTCTCTCTCAAGGCTAGAGATTTTCCCCAGTGTTGCCTGACTGCTGCACTTGGACCTGTCCTTCACATGCACATTGAAGCTCTCAGATCACAGATGAAGTTTGGACTTTCTTGGTGCTCCGCAGAAGGGTTTATGTAAGGTTTATATAATGTTATACCTGCCATAGCAGATAACTATGTATTTTATAGACTGTAGAGCATCTGGATGCGTGGGTGAGGCCACCAAAAACCCTGGATTCCAATTATGATAAATGAATTCAAGACTGCAGTCACTGAGGAGGTTTCACAGACTTCAGCTGAAGTTGGAAAAGAACTGTTTCCAACTGAAAAAAAATTTGTAGCTACTTGCTTAAATTCACCTGCTTTTGCTAAATCAAGACTCTACAGGTAGATGAGTATCTTAATTACTGCAGAGCTGGTTTGAATAGCTTTGCCTCTCCTGATCTCACTCCTGTTTGCTGTGGACACCCGGATCAGGAAATGCAGCCCAGGACTGGGGCCTTTAGAGAAAAGCCGTGGTCCTGGAGGGCCCATCTCTGACATGTTACAGGGGATCCAGCCAAAAGCAGGAGCAGGTCTTTGTTTTCCAAACACACATAGGAAAGGGCATTCTTTTTGTTCTGGTAATGAGCACAGAGTCTCCCAGACTGATCCTTCATGTGTCTAAATATTCATTTTCCTGTGCAGAATCTGCTCATTTTCACACAAATACAGTTGCTCTTGATAGTTCTTTGCAACAGAATTTTTTTAGCAAAGGATTAAACGTGGACTGCTTGATTTATTTCAGAACATCTCCTTCTCTGTCACAGGCCAGTTTCCACATACATGAGTGATCCCCTGACCTGTGCTCTGCTGAGTGCTCTGCCTGCTCTGCATCAGGAGCTCTGTTCTCTCCCACAGCATTGCCCTTCCACTCTGTTGCTGGTTCACACCCTCAGCATCATCCCATTGTCCCTGCAGCTTTTCTGGTTCTGCACCTGCCTCCCAGCCTTTCCCCTAGGTACCAGGTAAGAAACCTACCAGTGCTTGACCTCCCAAGCACTGGGAAAGGGCTTGCATTTTTCAGGTTACCACTTAGAAGCACAGAATGACATGAAAAGGTATCCAAGATCTATGGATTTCAGCCTGCTTCTTAGACCTTGATTCCTCTGAAGAACACCACTTGCCAGAGGGACGTTGACTGAAGTAAGAATTTCTCATCTTTAGGACCTCATGAAATCTGCCTTCCCCTGTTTGTGATCTCTGATCTCTCTTGGTTGTTTTGAGAGCCTTTCCTGTGTCAGGTTGCTAAAACAGCACTTATCAGAAAGATCTGTCACTCGCACTACCTGCAAAACCAGGGCCAAATTGACACTCAGGCCAATGACCCTGCACCAACCTTTCCACAGACCCTTTCAACCCAAAAAGGAGAGGAGACCAACATCAGCTTGGGTGGTAGATAGTACCTTCAAAGGGTTGGATAGGCCATGCAGAGGTGAAATGTCTTCTCCAGTGATGGGACTGAGATCCCAGGTCACTAGACTTCCAGCTCCTGCCTCTGATCTCAGCCTGTCAGAAACCCTAATCCTTCTTGAAAACATCAGTCCATGTACTCCTGACCCTATCAAGCCACAGCAGCTCCCCTAAAGGGTGACTGTTCAGGTGTCCTGGACAGAGACCCTGCTGCCTTCGCTAACTGAGGAAATCCAAAGTCAACACAGTAGATCAAGTCCTGTCAATCCTTGCAAGAGAGAAACACTTGCTCTTCAAACCTGAGCCTGAAGGCTTGTGAAACAAAGGTACCCTTTAATAAAGTAGGATTAATGAGCTGGAAAGGTACACAATAAAGAGAAAGAAACAACTCCTCTATTTCACACCCCAATCCAATCAAAATATGGAGATGATAAGATAAAATCACGCTGTTTACTCACTACTTTAAAAGTTCTGTTCTCCCTGGATGTGGTTCACCTTCAGCCAGTGACACCAAAAGAAGGCGCTTCTGCCTGGTTCTCTTACTCCTCAAGAGTTCCCAGAAGCAGGGACTCCAAAAACAAGACCGGTCACACAGAGCTGAGTGGCAGCAAGGCTTCATATATGGGAGTGGTCAGAAGGGGAGGGTGATGTAATGAAGCCCTATCTTTGAGCAGTAAAGGCATGCCACCCTTCCCCCTCCCTGTCCCTGAAGAATTGCTGGCTCACAGGGCAAGATGAGAACAGAGTGGTCCAGCGTTTTCCGTGCTGTACTTTCTCACGGTGAAGGGAACAGCGTAGAGGGTGGGGAGCAAGGAAAGATCAGGCCTGAATGGAGACAATACTTTGATGTTAGGTAGTCCCAGGAGTGAATCTGTACTGGCAGCGTTGTTTCTTTTCTTCATGCATCAAACAATTCTCTGCCAAGTTGCTGGTTTCCCCTGGCACAAGTCCTGACAGGGAGGACACTCTCTACATTAGAGCACTGGTGACCCCATACCCATCCTGATAGAGAAAATCCCATTCCTGCACTCTTCCAAGATGGCTGATGCTGGAGCACTGCCCAACTCCATGGCCATAGGGGCTGTAAGCTCTGTAGTGAAGGAATGTGCATCCCATAAAAGGTGGTGTCTTGGACACTGACCTGGGAAGCTCTTGAGAGGCACATCCTGCCCTTCTCCATCAGAGGAAATCTTGAACCCTGTGAATGAAGAGGAAATCTCTCAAGGATGTACCACTGCTGTCCAAAAGGAAAATAATTATTTTGACTTCCTTCATTCCAGTTTTGTTGATCACTCACTGAAGGGCTTGTTTGACCATGAAAAGCCCCGTCAGGCATTGAGACAAGGTTTGCCTAATTCAAAGGTTACAAACAATCAGTTGGGTAGCTCTGTAACTGCTGTATAAAGGGAGATTCCAGGTCTAACAAAAGGTTTCTGTGTGCTCTCAGATGAGGCAATTGGAAAAGGCAGGAGCCAGCCCAGGCTTTCACAAAGTGGAATTCATGAAGTTACTGTCATCTACCAGGAACGGCACCAAGATCCACAGGATCATGCAACAGCAGCCAAATAAATACCAGCAGCTCAGAGAACCAAATCTCATACTGACAGGAACCTCCATGGGTAATTCTTAGATTTGGGTGGGGAAGGGAGATATGGAAATGACTCTTGCAAGAAGGGCTGCTTCTGCAATGCATAGTGAACTGAACTGGACAACAACAGTACCTTTACCTCTTCACAGGTTATTTTTTAGCCAGAGATGTCCCCTGTCCACACAACACTGTGCCACCTCAAGTAAAGGAGCTATTTACAACACTGTAAGGAGCATTCCTGTGCACATCACAGTCTGAGTCTCACTGACCCTGAGGAATGGGTCTGCTTTGATAGTGTCAAGGGACTTGAAAGCAGGTAGACAACTGAGAACCCCTTTTAACTGCCAGCAATGCTGCCTACGAGATTTTTTTCAGATCCAAGACAAACTAGCTTTCTCTTGTAGATGTAGGATTTGCTCCACTATATTTGCACTCTCCTGCAAATTACAGAATCTCAATAAACTACTCCCTCTTGTTCTGTTGTTTTGGAGGGGCCCTGGCTTTGGAGCTATCGGAAATGAAACAGAAACAATTAACATTGAGTTGTTCTGTTATCCTTATCCAAACAAGAATCTGCACCCAACAGGTATTTTTCAGTACAACCACAACTGCAGCAGGGCCCGTCCATCCCAAGGAAAGCTCCTCACTTGCTCAAGGTGCAGCATGTTTTTTCCAAGGTTGTTTGGAGACAGCCTGAACACCCTGGGTGGGTGACAAACTAAACTCCAACCAAACTGTAAGCACACAGAGGAAGAACAGAGTCATAACAGGTCCCTTCCCCTATTTCTCCACTGACACTCATGGTAAGAGACAGAGACACGGGGGAGACTGTGTAAAGCTGCCTGCCAAATATGAGCCTCCAGTACTTGCTGCACCTCCAGGAAGATCTCCAAACTCCATAACCTGTCCAGACTGTCAAATTCTTACCATCACCACAAAAAAAAAATCACTACTTAACAGCATTTTAAAGCTACTATCAGGGCCAGGGAGCCTTACAGACCCATATGAGGAAAGCATTCATATCCCCACTTCAGAGACAGGACAACAGAGACAATCCTGCCCAGAGCTTCAGAGCAGGTCAGTGCCTGGGCTGGAATAAGCAATCTTCCCCCCAGATTCCTTAACCATGTTCCTAGACATCACCTTTCTTCCCTGACACATGCCTGATATATACAGTAAACCCAAAGGCAGCTGGAAGTGACAAGTGCAGAGGCTGACACCTCCACTGCACCGTGCCTGGAGCTCCATGGGATGTTGTGTTCAGTGTTCCTCACGGCTTTGGTCTCTTCCCCACTGCAAACAGGAAATTAATAAAACGTGAAGGTAGCACCCTCCATTTCCTTGTGAAAAATGACAGCAGATTAGATTGCAGCAGAGGAGCTGGGGAGAAGTTCAAAGTGTTTGCCACTTAATGGAAAACCTGCAGATTATTACAGAAAGTTGTTGGGTAACTAATCACTGTTAAAGTCTAACCTAAGCAAGAGTGCCCTAAAACCAGGACACAGACCTTCCCAGCAAGAGCCAAGGTCCACTTTCCATTCTGCTTAAGAATCAGTGGGACTTGGAGATATGAGGCTCAGAAGTTACTCCTGGACATGAATGAACACTGACCCACGGAGATCTGTGTGTGCAGCCCACCCAAAGTTCGCCTCACGAGAGCTGTGGTTCCCAGGAAGCCCCACAACTTCTTGTTCCTTTCTCAGCAGTTTCTGCTGAAGGATCAGCTCTACTGCTCTCAGAGCAACAAATGAAACCTCTCAGCATAAAATTCAGCATGTCCTGGTAAGCCAGAATCTGTCCCGGGTTACCTTAGTATGGCAAGATTTCAATGGGACCACTCAGCAGCTCCTACCCCATGGCAGGGTCAGGGTGGAAGCCTCTCAGAGAGGGACGGGGCAGAGCAGCAGTGTAGCCATCCCCAAATCTGTTATCCCCACAGTCAACCTGCTTTAGCCAGCCCTGGGGGTGCCTTCTGCCAGCACTGCGGGGCCACTCAGCTCAGAGTGGTGGGAATCAACCCAGCAAAGAGCCACTGGTGGCTGTTCAGGTGCTGCGAGGGAAGAAATTCCCCTGGGTCCCTGAGAAGGCACTGAGTGGGCAGAGGCTATGTACATTCTGGCTACACTACTGCCTGGCTTCAGAGGGCAAGCCTGTCTCTGGGATGAACACCCAGAAACAAGAGTTTCATGGACCTTTACACTGGGACCCTTTAACCTGCTGTGGGCAGGTGAGGAGGGTGCTCAGCAGCCAGACAAATAATTCATACAGCACAACACAGAAAAGGTGCACACCATGAAAGACAGCTCACGCCCTAAGTGAGAATCTGGACTTACAACTCTTTTATTCCAGGGGTTCTCAGCACTTCATACTCTCTGAGTTTGCTCCCCAGAACAACAGCCTCAGGAAATAAATGAATTTTTCTTTCTAAAGAAGTCACTCACTGCAGCTCAAATACTGCCCTAGTGCTTCAGGCTCACATTTAGTCCAACTAAGGCTTGAGCAATCCAGTTCGTGTCTGTGTGGCCATTTGCAACCCATCGGTTTTGACCTTAGAAGAGAAACGCACTCCACAGATCCAGTCTTGGTGCAAACCACGAGCCATGGCCCATGTGTGGGATGGGTACCATTGCACAGTGGGGCAGGCTCCTGTCACAGCCCACCACAGCAAAGCAGCTGAGTATGTTCAGCTTCCACCTGCCCGAGGCTATACACTGAAATCAATGGGTGACTGTGCTTTCCAGAAGGGCAGTCACAAAGTTCTTACAATAGAAGACCCCAGAGATAGGAGCCTGTCTTGACTGGCCTCTGCATCTGAATGCAGAAATCTGGCAGGTTTGGTGCTAGCAGCATCTCCTCCTCTGGGCAGAGCATGACACAGGACTGAGGAAAGGATAAGTGCTCAAACACCAACACTGTCTTCTGTCCTGAGAGATGTCTCATGCTACCAGAACAGGACCCACATCTCAAGTACAGACCAGAAAAAAGAGTCCCTGTCTGGTTCATCTCCCCCCTGGCCCAGTCTCCTTCAGAGCTTGTTTGTTTAGGTGCTGCAAAAGGCACCAGAAATGGCCATTTGCATATGAGAGATCTGAATCACAAACTTCTGCCTCAAAGCACTTGGAACCTATGTTGCAAAGTGTGAGGGGGCCAGCTGGGCTGGAGGCAGAGACTGTACCAGCACAGCTCTGGGAGCACACACTTGGCTTTGGGAGGAGCACACAAGCTGCAGGGGCTGGACACTCAGCGCTGCACAGTGACCAGGCCTGCACAGGGGCTGCTCAGCCTTTATGTCACAGCCTCTCTGTGCTAGATGCTGGTGCTTTCCCATCTGCTGAGCCCACACCTGCTCCCATTTTCACTGCCAGTGGGAACCACAGATGCCTTTGCCACGTTTCAACCTGATCTCTGGGGAAGGCTTTGTTTGCTTGCCCAACGTGCCAGGGCTGCAATTAGCTGGCACGGTGGGCCAGTCACACCTGCATGGCACAGCACAAAGCTGCTTTAACCTCCTTAATCGACCTGAGCCCCTCGACCCCCTGACCTTCCCGGGGAGAAATGGCAACGCATGGGATGTCTCTGGCTCTGCACTCTCAAAGATCAGGGTGCCTCCCACAGGTCAAGAAGAGGGGTACTACAAACATAGACACCCCCTAAATTTTGAGAGCCACAGCAACCAGTGCCATCAGGCACAAATGGACCTTTGCAAGGGGGTAGAGTGGCCTTCCCTGGGAAAGGCTCTCACCTTCCCCTGCAGATGGAGGCAAAAGGGCTTGCCATAGGCTGGAGCAATGTTCCCACTCTCTCCCCTCCCCACATCAGCCAACAGCTCTGGCCCTCTGATGCTGTGGGTATAACCATTTTCTGACAGCTGCTGTGCCTCTGTCTCCCACCTTGTCCCCTCACAGTCGCCTCATAGCATTGAAGAAGAGGAACAATTTGCAGTGAGGTCAGCCCGGTGTGTCATGGGGGGTTTGGGGGAAACAGATCTTGGAGTTTAACAGGGCTGCTCCCCCGTGAGAGCTCCCACAGCCAGAAATGATCTTGAACTCCAGCAGGGCAGGGCAGAATTGTGCAGAGACAGAAGACTAGATAAAAGAGATTATCCTTTTATAGATATGGATTTTTTTTTTTTTAAGAGAGCAGGAAGGAGCAGGAAAGAGAGGCAGAGTCCAGGGCCGGGTCTGAACAGATCTGAGGCTACCAGAAATGCTGGCTGCTCTTGAAAAGGTTTCCTGACTCCCCCCATGCCACTCTGGCTGCCTTGCTGGTCTCTGCTGCAGAGATCCCACCAGCCTCGAGCTAATTTGGGCTCGTGGGTGAGAACACAGAAACACAATGGTGACAGGAATGAAAAGCAATGGGGAGGATGACACCCGGGAGACTTATTCTTATCAAAAAACAACAGTATATCAAAGGGGATCTGTGAAGACAGGGAAGAGCCTTTTGTAAAAGCCACAACTGAGCCAAATCCTGCAGTTTTTACATGCTGGTCTCTTGGGAACTCCATGATGAAGACTGCCCCAAAGGGGGACCCCTGTGCCAGGCCAGGCCATGTGCCAGACTCACTGCACACTGAGCAGTCACACACCCACAGCACAGTCGCTGTTTGCCCTGTGCATGTGCTTTTTAATTACAGCTTTTATTTGCAAAGCATCTCTTATAGAAAAGACAAATTGCATTACTCTCAGCTTATTAAAATCACACTCAGAGTTTCTCAACTGCTAATTACACGCAGGCAGCAGTGTCAGTGTAATTAAAGCTGGGATGGACATTTGAGGATACAGCTGTCACACAACCCCTTCCTGCACCAGCCTGAGCCGGGCTCAGTTGAGCCCTGCCCAGGTCTTGGCCCCCTGTGACACCCAGGCACAGCCTTGTCGTGCCACGAGAGATGATGCAGGTAAGGCCAAGCACCTCCTCAGCACACAGGATGAGGGGCCCCCTGCACCAAACTCCCCCAGTTACACCTGGGCACCCACCCTGACTCTGCTGCCGGGGCTGGGGGAAGGGATACATGTAGCCCTGGGGTTACAGCACTGAGGTGTGGGGAGTGAAAGGGAGTTTTCTCCTGTTTCAGTTGCTAAACGATTGCAGCAAATCACATTGCCTGTCTGAGCCTCCGTTTGCTTTCATGCAAAACAGAGATTTTGGGCTTCTCCGTTAATTAAGCAGCTCTGGGAACAAACCACAGAATGGACCCTTGCTGGCACCCGTCTCACACAAACATTTTAAAGCCTGACTGTGGCACACAACAGACCTGGGAGTGGATTACACAGGGAAAGGTGTGAAACCCTGGAAACTACGAGTTCCAAAGAACTGAGAGAGAGCAATAAAAGAGCTTACAGACCTGTGAGGAGCTGGGAGCCCGCTGGAGAACCAACTGTGCCTCTGCAACCCTTGGTCTTGGCAGAAGGGCCACCACAGGTGTGCAAACAGCCGTGTGGGGACAGCACAGCAAACACCTGCCTGAGCTCAGGCACCTCGGAAACAGAGCTCTCGGGGCACAGGACAGCTAAGCTTTGGGCAAGAGGGGACTTAACCCCAGCACTGGCTTCCTGCTGCCGAGGGGATGCTGTGGAGAATATCACCTCCAGGAAGATGGAGCACTAATTAGGGAAAGCAGATAAAGACTGTGTCTCTTTCAAGATGAGTTTCCTTCCCACTGAAATCCTCAGAGTTTCAGTGCTCAGCAGGATGCAAACACATCCTTAAATGACTTCCTGGAGCCTAATTTCAAAGATCAGTCCCTTCAAATGCAGGAACATGCCAAGATCAATAGCAGACCCAGGAGAGCTCTAAGCATGCCAGCTCCAAAACCACCGGGCTTTCACTACAGGCAGTTACCTATCAGATGCTAAGGGGTGCTGCTACTTTTCATATTTGAAAAGGCTACCAAGACTTTCTAAGCAACCAGCCTTACTTATGTACCAAGGAAAAAAAATTAGTAGGAAATTTTACATTTCAGAAACAGCATAATGTGCCTGTGCAATATATCCTGGAGAGGCAAACCCACAGACAGAGCTCACAAGCGAAGAGGAGCAGAGCTCACAGACACTGGATGTGATCCCAAGAACAAGGATATGCCCATCTGCTCCTTGAACAGCTTTACTACTAAATCCCTAAAGGTTATCCAAACCCTGGGAAGCAGCTATCAGGTGATCATTTTTAATCCACTACAAGTTACAAGTGAAGAATGAATGATCAAAATTTCATGTGGAAAAAGCTGAGTGGGGTGTCCTATGGATGCCAGAGGCAGTATGTTCAATATATTTACTTGTGGCCCAGTAATGAAATAGTAAAGATAACATATGGAGCTTGCAAAAGGCATCAGGAAAATTTCAGCCGGGGAAAACTTGAAAACATCTGTGAAACAGGGCAAATAATAGCTGATGAAATTCAATATAGAGAAATTTGTAATGCCTGGCTGTGATAAACCAATATGAAAGATCGATATATATTAATGGGTTTGAGTTAGAAGCTCCTTATACCACCATTAAATCTCTTACAAAGATTTGGGGGAAAAAATGCAGCAGGAAGGAAGCAAGAATTTGTTAGCTCCTGATTCATTGGCTCTTATTTAGAGCTTATAAATGAAACTGGGTCTGTAAAGAGGAAAAGTATTCTTTTGAAAAGGATAAAGAGCACAGAGGCAGAGTTAAGAATCAAAGCTGGCAAATCAAGCTACAGCTATGGAAACTTAAAAAAAACCAAAACAACTTAGTACAAGGAACTTACCTAAGAACTGACATAACAAAGATTATGCACACTGAAAAATAGTGTTTTCAGTCTAGAGTGTTCACTCAAGTACAGCTAACTGCAGCTCCCTTGGAACAGCATTGAAATCTGTCCAAATAGGAGAATTCCAGTCAGAGGTCATTATTTTCATCCCTTAAAACACGTGTGCAGCGTTAGAGCATGCCGCAGGAACACAATGCCTGAAAAGCGCAGGCACGATTCCCAAGAGATTCAAGCCTTCCTCTCCCTACCTGGAGCCTCTGGCAACGAGGTCTCGCCCAGCCTCATCTCACCTCCAGCCCCCGAGCAGAGCCACTCGCTCCATCGCCCCACGGACACACCTGCGCGCTGCGATCCTACCTGGAGCTAAGTGGGATTTTCCATGCAGGCGGTGCGGCATCTCAGGGGTCCTCCCAGCACATCCCTGCCTGGCCCAGGGCTTGGCGACTGGCCCAGGGAGAGGAGAGCCTCTTCTCCAGAGCAGCCGGGCTGTTCCCCTGTGGGTGAGAGGCTGGGTCAGTCCCAGTTCTTGTGCTGGGCACTAGATGGCACAGACGGGAGGCGGTTCAAGGGGAGCCCGGGCTGGGCGGGCCGCACGGGGTGCTGCCACTTGTCCAAGGGGGGCTGCTGCCATGGGGAATGCCTCGCCAGCAGCATCATCCCACGGGGGTATCCCCTCCACGGGGTGCCCTCCCTGCCACTGCCCAGCTGCAGCCCCTCACATCCCGTCCTGTCCAGCCAAAGCGCCGCCCGTGCTGCAGGGAAGCTGGAGAGCTCGGCAAGGGCTGTGGCATCCATGCCCCTGCCTCCTGGACACGACCTGCTACTCCTCACCAAGCTCAGGCTCACTGCCTCGGCCTCGAAAATACCTGGTTCACAGAGCAGCCCTATATTTCGCTCAAACTGCATCAAAAAGAGGGCAGAAATCCTCCCTGTTTCACTGTGAGGCTGCACCTTGGTCATCAGCCTCCAGGATAATAAATAGCACCTGATACCCGGGGTGTGGAGAGAGACCAGGTACCCCATCAGTGGTCTCTCTGGGTTCAGGCCAGTTCTGGGGAGTGGCACCCCAGCACCTTTCCTTTGCCCTGTGGGATGATGGTGCAAAGGAGGGAAGCACTTAGTCACTTCTCTTAAAGCATTTGTTACAAGGTAGCTCCTCTAAAGCAGCTCGCTCTTCCTCCTGGTTTTCTTCCTTTTCAGCACTACTGCCTGCAATCACTGAGGCAGGACCTGCACCCCAGAGCCTTCTCAGCCTCATCTTCCTCAATTTCTTTAAGGTGTGGATGAAATTCCTTACAAATGAACTGTGTGGACTGACGCGATGAGGCAAACATGGGCTAAGCCACACAAAACTGCTGTGGTAAGCACAGGAAAAGCCAAAGCGTTTTCTATGGTGACAAAAAAAAAAAGTATGGGAAGATGGAAGGTTGTATGTTGGCCTCTGCTGTTCTGACGTTAGAAATTCACTTTACTTCAAAGGTTAACACAGTTAATGCATCTGCTGAAGCTCACAGGCTCTGACAGCCTGCCTGGAATGCCTCCATCTGTGGCACAGCACAAGGGACAGCATGTGCAGGGTGGCACTGAGGCGAGCAGCAAACTCTGTGCACATGGCAGAAGTGGCAAACATGGGTGTTATCCAAACCAAACCTGAGCCTGGCAAAGCCCAAAAGAGCTTTTGTGCTGAGCAGCTCAGTCATGCCAGGTATTAATGACACAGACAAGTCTCCAAGGAAAAGCCTGTTTGCTTTTCAAACAGCAGCACTACCCTTTCCTGTCTGTCTGCTCACGGCACTGCCCTGCAGACTGCAGTGGGAAAAGGGATCGCTTAGGTCAAACCCCACAGGGTGAATCCCTCAGGGTGTCATAGGTGAGAGACAAAACATAATTCAGATGCCTGCACTGTAAAATCCAAATTCATCCCTGGTGTAAACAGGGCAGTAGGTCAGTTTGGCTCAGTGGCTCTTATCTTTTAAAGGCTGGAGTGGGTGACACTGGTGACCTGGGCACAACCTCGAGAGAGACTCATGCTAGATGCTGGGGACAGCTCCAGTCCAGTGTCCAGAGGCTGAGAAGTACAGAACAGCCAGAGAAGCCCCTTCAACACTGGGCTCTCACTGACAGACTTGGAGACCTGCTTCTGATCAGCCATCTAAATCTAAATGCTGGGTCACTGGTGTGTAACAACCTGGCTCTGAAAGGTTCCTGGGCAGAGAAGGAAATGCTCAAAGAGGCTTTTATGCTTCAATTCCCACTCCCAGCTCTGCTTCTTGTACTCTTCAAACATTTGGGGTTTTTTAGACAAGAGATGTCTTTTTATCTTTGAATAAAAATGGAGAAAAAAATAGTCAAACTGAAAAGAAATAAAAATAGTTGGTCACTTTTCCAGGCCTCCCATGAACTGTAAACACATCTTAAAAAGTGCTGAGGTCTTTGGAGAACATGAAAGTCTTAGTCAGTGGTGCCATCTTCCTCAGCAGGAGGACATCTAATGTGTCATCTGCTGGCTGGACTCGCTTCCCTCTGCCAGAGACAGTGATGGGGAGAGCACTGAGCTTCCCATGCAGCCACTGCCCAAACCAGCCACCAGCACTTCCATGCCCTGTGTCTGCTCAAGTCAGACCCCACAGCCTGGCCTCCAGTGCCTGGTCCACATACTCCCCTGGGGCCTGTGGTTGTTCTCAGCGGTTTAGAACTGCTTGCTAAGATGCTTAGAGCCTGTATAATCTTTGCACTTAGTGGTTTCGAATTCCAAAAGAAGCTTAGCAGCACCAGGTGCTGCCTTCAGCCTCTCCTGCACGGGCTTAAGATGGTTTAATTCTTTTATGAAACCATAACTCCAGCCCACAGCTTTAAACTGGGACGCTTCTAAGCCAGGTTTTCTAAAAGCTCTTCAGAAATATTTTTATGAGACATACAAAAAAAAGGGATTCCAGGAGGACGTATTATAAGATCAGACATTTCTGCCTCTTAAAAGCTGGAAATGCTAGAGCCCCATGGCAAGCATTTTAAGTCCTTGCAAGGATTTCCTCCACTCTTTCTCCTGTCTTAGATCAGCTTCTCAAATGGTCTAATGTATGGTAATGCCTGGAGAGGTCCCAGGGCCTCCCCCTACACGTCCCATCAGCCTTGTGAAACCATCCGCAGGCAAGAGCCACCTCTGCTCCAAACAGAGGCAGGTGGCTGGACAGAAAAGCAGCCCCTTGGGACCACAGGCTGCCCCTGGAGGTGTCACTTGCCAGCATTTGCTTCATTAACTGCATTGCTCTGCTATTTTTAAAACTTTACTGCTCCCCTTTACAGGCTGATCAAAAGCACAAGGTGTTACAAAGGGGACCTTGTGCTGCTGCCTTGAAAGACCTCCTGCTGGTCCCAGTGACTCTCCCCTTCCTTTCTCTGGAGGGCTTCCTGAGGGTCATGTGTGTCTGCTAGGGGAAAGTAGAGGGCTGGGAAGGACAGAAAAGGTGTCTGGAAAGCACACACAGGCCCAGGTGGCAGTGGAGAGGTGCAAAAGGTGGAAGGAAGGAGAGGGGAAGTGTGAGCCTGGGGCAGGATGTGAGAAGAGCCAGAGCTTCCCACCACCTCCCTCTGAAGGTCCCCACAGGGCTGGAAGAGATACCCCACAATGCAGGTGTGGGATTCACTTCCTGACTGGGACAGGAGAGTCTGGCCAGCCCCACTGCTTCCAGAGCAGTGAGGAATATCTCTGGTGATGCTTTCAGAGCTGCCTGCCCTGCCTTTCTGCCAGGCACTACAGCCACTACTGCAGCAGTTCAGAGCAAGGTTGTGAGTCCAAAGCTCACAGTATCTTCACAGCCCACCTTAATTTAATCAAGATAAAATTAATCTAAATGAAATGGGTGCAGCATGCTCCCAGAATGGAGGTAACAGAAATCCTCCACACATCTCAGTTCCCTAATTGACTCACCATGAAAGCAGCGGAAGCTCAGAATTCTGCTAAGAAGTCAAGGTAATGCCATGTGTTACTGGAGCGGACTGGTGACCTTCCCTCTGCTCACAGCAATGTTGTCCAGTTTCACTGTGACCACAAGATCACAGGTTGTTAATATTCTCTGTGCAGGCAATATACAGCCCAACAAATCTGCTTTTATGGGCACTGCGAGAACTTGATTAATTTGGCCAGTAATGAGCAGGCCGGTGTCCATAATTATGTAGCAGAACTCTGTCCTTTTGAAAACCCATCACTGCCTCAGACCCAGAACACCACCAAGGGCCTCGTGGGCTGCAAAGAGAGCCTCAGCTGCAAGAAGCAAAAGGTTTAAGACCTAATGAATATTACATGGGCTATTGCTACCATTTCTCCATCAAATGCAGAGCCTCAGCAGTGACTGCATGCAGCTGCTTCCACCAGCACTGACGCTGCAGGAAGTCCCTAAGACTACAGCCCAGCTGATGCTGTGTTCATCTTGGATCTCCCCATCTCCACGTACTCTGCAGTTTCAAGGAGGAAATCCCCTCAAGGGTTGTCATTAAGAGGACTTCTTCCCCAAAACTGCACTGTCATGGACAGTTGGACGTCTGCTGCTTTGTTCAGTCAAGAGCTTACAGGTATTTGGGATATGGAGCTCCCACATGAATAGCTCATGGCCAAACAGCAAGTGCATTTGCCCCTAGATATAATGGAATTAAACCTGGAGCATGCACTAGCTCTTTGCACATATCTCTCCAGAGCTACAGCTCTCCCTTCCCAGCAGGAGGCTTGGCTTTGAGGGATCTGCCAACAAGCTCAGAGCCACGAGAAATAACAACTTGGGAGCTCAGACAAGCTGGTTTGCAGGCAAACAAAAGCTGAAGCTGTGAAAGTGTGAGGCAGTCAATGCAGTGTCTGGCAGCACAGCCTCACCTCCGCCTTAATCCTCTTTCCCTTCTTAAGCACTAAATTAATCAATTACACTTCCAGCCCAGCAAAATCAGTCAGAAATGTAACCTTCATCATACACAAGGCAAACATAATTAGGATTGTCATTCGAAGCCAGCTTGACCAGCATACAAATCAGAGCCCAGTGAGTGGGCAGGCCTGCGCCTGCGCCCGCTCCCTCCCCGGCAGGGGCAATTGGAATTGCAGTCACACCGCCGGCACCAGGGCTTTCCAAGGGAAAGGGCAGCGGCTCCAGCTCTGACTGTGGCCATCCAGCTCTGCAGGGAGTGCTGTGGCACTGAGCACTGCACAAACAGGCCAGGGGCACAGCAGGCAGTGCAAACTCAAGGCAGCCCCTTTGGCCATGTCAGGGAGGAAGCCACAACCTTCCCCAGCCATAGACAGGAGCCCAAACTCCCAGCCCAGCACTGCACAGGCCACAGACCCTGTAGGGGCAGACAACATGGAAACGAGGCCTTGGAAATCCCTGACCGTGACTGCCAGTGTGAATTCATAAGGGGCGAGCAATGATTATCCTCTCCCTGGCCTACTAATGGGAAACTGAGTCACGGGGGCAAAGTGATAGCAAGAGCAAGGCAGGAGTGTTCAGTGAAAGCATCAGCCCAAGGCTCAAGTGCAATCAAAAAAAGACAAGTGAGTGCTGGGAGCCAGAGCAAAATCACAAATCCAGTGTGCTCCCAGGTAGCTCCAGGGTGCAGCTGCAGCCCCATGGCTGCTAATCCTGGGCAGTAGAGGCTACAGCAGGGCTAGAGGAGAGGCAGGGACTTAGTTAAGGATGAACTAAGGGCTGAAACAGTTTCTGGACAAGTCCAAGACTCTTTCAATTTGGGAAACAGAAACCTGAGAGGGGACACAGCAGAGGTTTATCCGAGAATGGCTTAGAGAAAATGAATGAGGAATGACTGCCTGCTGCCTCTTCCAATATTTAAGCTACAAAAGCATCAAATGAAAACAGTGAGTGACAGATTCAGAACAAAGTAAATATTTCTTCACACAGCTGAACAGTGCTGTAAGTTGCTGTGGATACCCAACATTTTCTCAGGCTCAAAAAAGGGTTTAGGAAAAACTTGTAAAGACTATCATATGCAGAGATCCACATCTCAGGAAATTCCTGAACTACAGATGGCTGATGGTAAGGAGAGTATTCAGTAACACACTGACCTGCATCCCCCTGTTATCACCCTTGCTAGACATCCTCTATTAACCACTGCTAATTGAGGATCCCAGGGGAAAGAGACCTGTGGTCTGATCCAGTACAGCTGTTCTTCTGTGCTGGCACTGATCTGAACTCTCCTTACTTGCCTGAAAGACCAGGAACTGGGAACATTCCCATTCCTGGGCACTTGAGTGACAACAAGGAGATGTGCTTATAGCACAGGATTTGAGTGAATAGCAGAAGGATCTCTGTTTGCTTTCCATTTTTCCCATTTCTCATGTTAGGAGCAATTTTTGATAAAATTAACTCAGTCAT
Organism: Falcunculus frontatus; assembly: GCA_013398115.1. Taxonomy (NCBI): domain Eukaryota; kingdom Metazoa; phylum Chordata; class Aves; order Passeriformes; genus Falcunculus; species Falcunculus frontatus. The sequence goes on along the minus strand of VZRV01010669.1, from coordinate 1,312,775 downwards.
GCTGCACCCAGCTAGATGCAGTTGGCAGCACCATGTACCCTGCATTCAGTTTAGAAACAAGATAACATCCTTCTGAGAGGTGCTAAAATATCCGCAGGGATGGGATTTCCAAGTCTCAAACCCACAGCTTGTGGTTGTTGTGAGAAACCCCACAGTTCCCACTCTGTTGTACCAAACAAGCTCATGAGGTGATCTATCTCTATGTAAAGTTTACAGGTGCCCTTGACACTGCAGCAGAGATGAAAGGAAAGGTGGGGACGCTCCTGTAGATTGGCATCTCCCAGGGCTTGCATGCTCACCTCAGCAGTGAGGTGCTGGTCTCTCCTAGGGTTGCATCAGGACCAGAGGATGCAGACTCTGACAGAAGAGTCCACTCTTTCCAAGCAACCTCCTGCCTCCTCCCCTTGCTAACCATCTCAGCTATAGAAGTACATCCACTCGCTGTCATGCGGCTTTTGAAAGCACACACAGATAGGGCAGGATTATCTCTCAGTCTACAGAGAGCTGCTGGCTAGGCATTCTCCTTCAGTGAATCCAAGTGGAGCACTGGTGTGTTTCTCATTAGCTCCTATTATCCATGCTATTGTAGTGTTCCCAGTGCTAAAGCACAGTCGAGAGACAGCTGAACTGCCCCCTGCAATTGTTTGTTTGTTAAGAGGATTTGCTCTGTGGCAGGATATTTCCAAGTCACATGCAGAGGAGGGGTTATCCTGGTAATGGTGCCATTCTCTGAGCCACTTGTGTGCCCTGGTTCTCCCACTGCCTCAGAACAATCCACCTGGTTTCATCCCCAGGACGAGTAAACTGCAGACTGTGTTTCCTTCTGAGTCCCAGAGATAAGGTGTGAGACAATCGAGCCATACAAAGCCATTCTGCTGATAAACTGATCCTTTGGTTCCAAACGCACTGTTGCTGCTGCTCCTTTCAGCGGCACTCAGAGCAGAGCAGGCAGGAGCACAGATCTGTGGCAGCCTGTCCAGCTGGCAGACAGCAGGGAAAGGCCATCGTGCACCCCTCCTTTGACACCTTTACCCATCACTCCAGCACTTTTTGTCCTTCCCTTTGCTCCCAGTGACAATCCTGCGGCCGTAACACTGCACCCCATATGAGTGATTTTCTCTTGACCCAGCCTCTCTCAAAGCTCTCTGATCAGATCCAGAAGTCCTTACTCAGCATCTACTCCCTCCAAATGGGATTAGCTTGAGTCAGCCTCAGCCATATCTCAAAATCTGTTGATGCTAATTTTCCTCATGCAGGTGCTTAGACAGAGCAGGGAGGGGACTAACGGGCAGATGGACAGGCAGAGCTTTTGTCTGATCAAGTGTCGAGTAAAATTCTGAGAAGGGCCTTCAGAATCCGGCCTACCATGGTTAGAGAGCTGCACAAACACTATGATAAAATTAACGCATTAGCCAGGCTGCTTTAGAGTTCAGCCCCTTTTTGTCTCTGTCTCTTCAAGCCAGACCGGGGTCACCAGTAGAGTATTTGAAAGAGGCTGTCATGATGCAAAGCATCCTCATCTCCATCCCCATTCATGGCTCAGAGGAAGGTTGAGAAGGAAAATGATCCTTGCTGGCCCTGTACCACAAAGAGCCATGCCCATCCCCATTCTCCCAAAGTGAGGATCCAATAGCCACAATATTCTTCTACAGATGCATTGGATGATACTTGTCTATGGATACACAAAGCAGTGGGAACCCCAGGTTGTTGCTATAGCTGTGTGCCCTCACATTGCAGCTACCAGACACCCCTGCTCTGTGTGCACAACTCACAGTCTGCCATGGGCACCTGGGCTCACTGTGGTGATAGTCCTGAATAGAAGTAAAGCTTATGGCTCCAATTCCAAAAAGTAGGTCAGGCTGAGCCACTGGTTATACTGGGAGCATGACTGAGCTGCCTGCAAAATCTCAGTGGCTGCAGCTGGGATCCAGGCTTTGTTTTTTACCATCCTGTTGGATGGCAGTGATTTTGTCTGAGGAAAAGCATGTGCTAAACTTGCTGTGCACTGCTGGAGGAGGGAAGAATGCATACAAGGAAAACAGTTCTACCCACAGCAGGTAAGGAACAGTGCCAGCATCGTACTATCAGTTGCAGATGATGGGTGGTGGGCAAAATTCCTGCCACTTTCTAGATTAGTAAAACACCTCCTCTGGGTCCAACAGCAGACTGATAGAAAACACAGCCCACAGAAGCAGTCCCTGCCAGATGGTGTGTTTTGAACTACTATTAATCTAGACAACCTTTTGCGATGTTCAAAGAGTTTGTCCAGGAATAAAAAAAAGCTCCCCAAAATGCCTGGATGGAAGGAGCAGTCTCGGCAGCATCCGCGTCTCTCTTTGTCTTCCCCACCGAGCATCTCCCGGCAGAACAAGCCAGGGAGGAGGAGGCGCCTCGGGAGCAGAAGCAGCGGGGCTGCCCGGCCGCCGGGGAGGCGGGTGCTGAGCACGGAACCCCTCAATACCAGACCCCCGGGGCGTTGCTCCTGCGGGAACATCGGGAGCACGGGGAGCCGGGGCGGGGCCGACAGGGCGGAGCGGCCCGGACCCCCCGCCTTCCCCGACACCTCCCCCGGCCCACAGCCCGGAGCCCGCCCGGTCCGGAGCGCGGCGGCGGCGCGGCCGGAGCACGGCCATGGGCTCCCGGCTGAGCCGGCAGAGCAGCCTGGAGGAGGAGAGCGGCGAGGAGCCCTGCCCCGGCAGGCTGGAGAGCGGCCGGGGAGACTTCCACCTCTCCTCCCTGCTCCTGCACCCGCAGAAGCTGCCCGGGGTGCTGCGGAAAGCCTCGCCCGCGCCCTATGTGCGGCGGGTGGGGTGGCTGCGGGAGATCCAGGCCACCATCCGGGAGCACAAGCGGGAGCACGCCGTGCACATCCTCCGGCTGCTTAGGAAGGTACCTGCCGCGGGGATGCGGGCCCGGGGCAACGGGGCGGATCGGGGCGGCGGGCGGGGCAGGGCAGGGCAGGGCAGGGCAGGGCAGGGCAGGGCAGGGCAGGGACAAAGGGCCGTGCGGGGCCGGGGGCTGCAGCCCCCGACCGGCGCTCTGGCGCAGGGAGCCGCGGTGTAGGAGCCCCCTCCCCGGCGGTGGGGTTTGCAGTCCTCCTTGGTGGGGCTCTTTGTGCTGCCTTTCTCCGCTCCGTGCCCCGGTTCTTTCCCCGCTCGGTCCCCACCGCGCCAGGCGACACCAGCCACCTCCCCGACGCCCAGCCTGGGCGAGGGGCACCTGGCCCGACTGCCGGGGGCAGAGACAGGGGCTGGGAAGGAGCTGCGAGGACTGTGCTGCACGCAGGAAAAGGGGGGCCCGAGCTTGGGCTGTGCTCATCCCCACCCCTCTATGCCAGCCCCTGGGTGTGCTCAGGATTGATGCTCCCCAGAAAAAAAGCCACTGCCGCCCCTCTGCCACCATTATGCCCATTCAGCCAGACTGGCTGAGATATGCCTGGGAAAACCCAAAATGGTTTTGGAGGGGACCTCTGGGACAATCGAGGCTGAGAGGAGAGGTAAAGGGATCAGTGTATCAGTGGGAGCGTGTTTCTGTCTGCCGCCATTCAGGAACAGAAAAGCCAGTGTGCAGACAGTGCGGTGCCAAACTGATGCTGAGGACAGAGCCCTGCTGCTGGAACACAGCCATCTCCTCCATCACTCACTGCTACCATCACTTTCCAGCCGAACTCAGCTGCCCCAAACTGCAGGCAACTCTGTAATTGGTAGCACAAGGGACGAAACCCACTTCTGATGTGGACATAAAACACCATCAGTTTGTAGCTTATCATGTTGCTTCATTGGATAACAATCTACTTCATCTTGGGAACATACATTATTTCTTGCCTTAGTGGCAAGTAACCTTGGGTGTGAGTACAGTGAGCAGGGACTGGCTCACTGGATGCTTGTTCACCCAGACTACCAGCTGCAGGGGAGCTGCATGAACAGCCCTGTCTGCTCTGCGTGTCCAGGGTTTTACAACACATTTGACAGTGATGGTCACTGCCCTGGGCTACCAGCAAGTTGCACACTCACAAGTAAGAATTTACAGGACCAAAAATTACACCTCTGCTTTTCCTGTCCACCACTTTAGCGTTCACTTGAAGATTGTTACCAGTACCACACTCTTGCCACACGTGTAGACAGATAAACTCACAGCAGAGAACCTCTGTGTGTGCACCAGTATGGCAGAAAAGAGTTGAGTAAGATTTCAAAGGCAGTTTTGGAGAGCCACTGTTGCAAGAAGCTTGTGAAGAAAGAAAGGCAACCACTCACTTCATGGACGTGGCGATGTAACATGAACAGACTTTACTGGGGTATGCCAGAGGCCAGAACTACAGAATGTCATTTTCTATAGTGCTCAGCACCTCTCCTGGAGACTGAAGGACTGAAATCCTCCACAGACCCCAGAAGGTCCATCTGTGAACAGACAGGGTTTGAGTGCTAAGTCACAGGGCCATATGGAATGGAGGGTCATTTCTAAGCTCCTTTCAGGATCAGTTAAACACTTGGCTTCCCCACATCTGTGCTTGAGAATTACCAGGTCCTGAACATTCGCGTTTTGCCTGCTGCCTTTCCAGTTCCCTGTGTTTTTCTTGGTCCCCATCTCTGCCTGTCCATGTTGAAACAGTGACTGTCTGTCCATCTGCTCACAACAGAACAGTGGGACATGCATCCTGTAATCACATCTTCTGCCAAGCAAGATGGGAACCCATCCAGCAATACCTCAAAGCCTCTGGTTCATTGAGTGCTCAGAAGTTTCAGAGACACAGGGTTACACCACTAACCTGTACCACACCCCCAACTGTCACCTAGTCTGGGGTTACGTAATCACCACCAGTCCTCCTCACATGTCCAGTGTCAGCTTCAGATCAGCCTTTTTTCTAATTTACAAATTTTCCTCACTCAACAACTAAATTCACTCCTTAGCTTGGTCCCCAGTATGTCCCTCCTTACCTTGGCAGTATCACGCTCTCAGGAGTCACAGATTAATGTGTCCCAGGTGAGGGTCTGTTTGTTACCTGTAAAAAGAGAGATATGTTGTTCATTCTAGTGGACAGGGAGGATATTTAACACCACACCTCATCACTGTGCCTTGGGCTAGGGTGCAAATACCCGAGGGAAGGCAGAGAAATGGTGAGACTGGAATTGCAGCCTCCTCAGGTGAGCAGACAGCTCAGCCAGACTGGAGGACACGGGATCCCATGTGTGCCTCCTGCTGCTCCCAGCACCCACACCCCTTGCCCAGCCCTGCAGGTGCACCCTGCTGATGGATCTGCCAGTGGTTTTTCACCTGTGGTCTGCAGACTTCAAAAGGCTGCAGACTATTCCTAGGATGTTCAGAGGGTGTGATATGTAAAGCAAGCATGCCAGGCAGAAGCAGATCCACTAACAGAGATGTGAGATCCCAGCATTTTGGAAGACTGCATGGAGAACAAGTGCAAACTGCGGGTGCACACATGCTTTGTACATGAACACTTGGACAGCTCCACTGCACATCATCCACCCTAGAAACGCCCACCAGCTGAAGCCAGATCAGCTTTCCTGCTGATCTAGGTGGGCATCACTCAGCTGAAGCCCAGGGACACATTAGACTTACACCAGCAAAAAGTCTGGTGTAATCTGTTTTCCCTGTGCTGAGACAATGGCAAAGTGTCATTTTTAAAACAACAGCACTAAGCCAAGTGAACTGGCAAGAGTTAATAATATTCTGCTGTCTGCAGCCACCTTTTAGGTGGTACAAAATTTTCCAAGAAATAAGAGAGAGGGAGGGAGATAGGGAATAAGTAAGATGAACTGGAAAATGCCTCTGGGCTACGAATTTATGGAATATCAATGTGAAGTGAATATTTACAGCTATATTACTTACGAAACCCTCGCAGGCAGGACTTACAATGGAAATGCAGATTCATCTTAATGGTATAGCTCCAACTGGGCGAGTTTAATTACTGCTCTGACATCCCCTGCTGCATGCCCAGCCATGCCATCCTCACGGCAGCTTTCTTCATCTGTGCACATTACACTTGGCGTAGGAGGCTCCATTTCCCTGAAGCCTTATGGTTAAGGGAGACACTGGCATGATGCCTTGGTAGGCTCCTGGCCCATATCCAGCTGTGGCTGTCTGTCCTTCAGGACTGATCCACTGCTTGGGTTCCTTGGTTGCTTATAGGTGTCATTTGTGTACACAGAGTGATGGGGCTGTAAAGTATTTAATTTATTCTCGCTTTCTGTCTCTGTAGCCAGGGTCTCTTTGGGACTGTGCTTTCTGCTCAATCCAGCATATCCAGAGCAGGATACAGCACCCTAAGCACATTTCATTGGTGCTTAGAGTTAAGATCCCAAACCTCTGCCAGCTATGTCTCTATCCCTGTTGGTGATGTATGTGCATACATCCAGCTTTTTTTCCCCCCTGTCACTCCATTTTTTTTTTTTAGCTCGCAGTCACTGGGTGGTGCCTGAAGCACACGCTCAGTAGAGCAGTGTGAACATATGGGGCACCCATTTGCTTATTCATTTCTCCTGTCAGCCACATACAGCTTGGGGAGAAGACTCATTTCCTCCCTCAGCTGAGCCCTCCTTATCAACTGAATCAAACCCAGCACTACCCCTACTAGGGAGTTTTTCTGTTTTACTTTTCTACTCCTAGGGTATTTTTTTTTTGCCCATGTGGTACTTTCCCACATTTTTTTTATTTTGTTTGTTTTCCACAGCTCTGTGGTACCTCCTGATTGTAATAACTGTGTCAATATATTAGCTCTTTGCTTTTCTCTTATCAAGAAACAGCTTAGTTCTTTGCAGTATCATTCATCTGGCCCTGGGGAGGCTTTTTGTTCCCAAAGATGCTGAAGTTTCCTCCAAAGGTGCCCCATCCCCTAGTCCACACAGGGGACCATAAGTTGGATGGACCACAGATGTTCCCCTAAGTCACACTGTGGAAGATAGGAGTTCCTCTGACTGTGGTGTAAAGCCACCTCTAAATTTACCATTACACCCCATACTGCCAGTGCTTAGTGCTTACTGAGAAATTCACAGCACAGCTAAACTCATACAGATGGGCAGGACTTCTGCTCAGCCAGCCACCACCAGGGTGTATGGCAGCATCTAAATACCTGAGAAAGGTCTGATTCTTCTAGAAAAGCCAAGATTGGAGAAGCAGCTTCAGAGCCAGCCTTCCTGCTTGGCTTCTTCAGCAGATTCACACATAGAGGCTGGCAAAACTGTGTTTCTCTGAAGTTAATTCTCTCCAGGCTCCAGCTAGCCTGGAAATGATAGAATTCTCACCTTCCTGTGGTAGGTAGAAATAAGGTGGTAAGCCCTAGGCTGACTAGCTCAAATTAACACTGCATCTCATTCAGCTCTCTGGCTGCCTGCACCCCCCAGCACAGTAATGCTGGGTCGGACACAGCTGCTTCACCTCTGCTGGATAATTTCCTGTACTGGGCATCCAGCTGGCACCTCCTCAGATTTACTTTCTGGTTTCAGAACATCCCATGGATACACAGCTCTGAGGAGGCCTGTGTATCTGACTGACTGTTTCTGTTGTAGGACCTAGGACTGGAAGGAACATTTCTCAACGAAGTGCTCTACAAAAATGCAACTTTCCTCAACTTGGTGGATCCCATCTCCCATGACCTGCTGATGAGCCTTGCTAGAGATCTGCAGTGTCCCAAAAAGGTGAATTCTCCCTCAGCTCAGTGAATACTTTGTGGCACAGCACTGATGCAGAGAGCCCTACTGGGGCAGCTGGTGCTGAGGGGTGCCCTGCAATCAATCCTCCAGAGCCAGGCAGTGTGTGCCCTGGGAGTGGCAGCATATGGGTGGGGGGCATATTTCTGTAGAAATCAGTTAAAACTATCTCAGAACATGAATGCAGCTGAAGGAGGGGGTGGTTCTGTGCACAGAAATTAGGAAATTACTTTTTGTGCCCATAGTAAACTTAGGGACAGGGCAGAGCTATAATCACTGGTATCACAGGGGTTAAAAGCAACTAGAGCTCATGGGGGGCTCATGGAGGGCTCATGGGGCTGCAGAGGAAAACAGAGATCTCTGCAGGAAAACCACCTCTCTCTTCCTGGACCCTTTGCCATATGTAACTACCCCAACCCAGCATATTTCCCCCCATAAACTCTCAGATTTCCCCATGAGAATGTTGCTGTAGGAATAAATTGCCACTCGGGGCTCAAGAAGTAAATATGCTATGTGCACAGGATCCCTGCATGCTCCTGCACTTTCCATCAGAGGATGAGGAGAGCAGAGACAGAAAGGCAGGGCTGAGTACAGACAAACATCACAGATGTCCCAGTCCCACTGCAACACCAACATCTATTTCTGTTACCCTTTGCCACCACAAACACTTGGATTTGCAATGTATCCATTTGCTCATTAGGCTTGGCAAGTGTCATGTTTGCTTTATAAGGAGAGGAATAGAGTGAATTGCTTTATTCAAAGAGAGATATTAAATACACACGGCTCAGAGCAAGCAGCAGTGCCCCAGGGAATACACTGAATGCCTGGTGTACATTAGTGGCATTTCTAACCTTGTTCTGCCATCTCCTGAGGCTCACTGATAACAATTAACCAGTCATGTCTCAATAGACAAACTACATTTAGCCAAAGTTTAATCATCATTATTGAGCTGCAGCGCAGCCTGAAAAAAAAAATCTTTCCAAGCGTAATATCCGTGTAATTCGTATAAGCCTCTAAAGGAAGGGGTGGGTTGTAGCTGTGGTATCTCTTTAACCACTCTTCACCTGACCTCATCTCCAGCTGTTCTACCAGACCATCTCCAAGCCCGTGCTGAGCAGTGCCCCTCAGGGCAGGCAGCAGGAGGGGATCTTACCCTAATCCAGTACCCGTGTGTTTGGCAGATAACAGGTTACCATTTTTATACACCTGCTTATACCCCTACTCTAGTTTCATGCCTTATGGATGCACTGACACATGTACCATTACATAAGAAATTATTTTCCCCACTCCTAAGGAAGATGTTGAGCACCTGAGCTGCCCTTCAAAGCCAACAGGAGTTTAATGAAGCGGTTGTAGAAATTCAGTACCTACAGCACCAGCACCCTTCCCAGAACAATGCCAGACCACGTCCCCTCTCCGACCCTGGCTGAGCATCTGGTGGGTGTAACTGCATTACAGGCAAGCAGGCTGAGTGCAATTCCCAGTCTGTCAGTGGAAATTAGATCAGTGAGGACACAGGGAAGAACAGGAGGGTAACTCTCAGCTGTGAGCCAACAATGGCTCGCAGAGCTTTGTGCCAGCTGCTGTACTGGAGCCTGGTGTGCATTGGAGAGGTTTGCTGTGGTAGGTGACAGCAGAGTGCCAGCTGCAGCCCTGCCAGCACAGGAGTAGTCTAGAACAAGGCACCTAAGCCAAAGGCATGGGCCAGTGCTATGGGGTTCCTAGGGAAGCTGGGATGGGGATCAGGGGATGCTCAGCTGAGCATAAGACTGGGATCCCTCTCCCCTTGGCACAGGAGAACTGCCACATGCTGGCAGTGCATCCCTGGGGAGTTCAGCTGATTCAGGGACTGCTGAGGAAAGTCACAGTGCAGCTGTTGGCCCCCAGTGCAGTGCTTTAACTGCTCACAATAAGGAATAAATCAGTGCGTTCCCTGACAGCTTTACTGGGTGTTTACCTATCAAATCCCTAAATGCACATGTTGCACTGTGGCTGGAGGGCTGGGGGGTGGAAATGCAGGTGTCTGTCAGCAATTGGAAAATTCAATAGAGAAGGCAGAAGTCCCAGCCTTCAGCAGCTGCCATTTGCCATTCTGCTTCACCAGAGGAAGAGATTCTGTTCCAAGCCATGGCACTAAACAAAAAATAACCCAGGAAGGCAACAACCATCTGGGTGCCTTCTTTTCCTGACGAGTTACTGCAGGGGCAGGAGGGAACTGCTGGCACTGGAAGCTCCCAAACTCAAACCTCCTGGAGCAGAGTGGACTACAAAGAAGTAAGATGGACTATGGGGAAGTAGCCAAAGTTCCCTGTCCTGACATCTCTCAACTAGAGCATAGGAGGTCGTGGAGTCAGTGTGCTACTGCAGGAGGAATGAGAAGCACCTGAGGGATGGGGCAAGGGTGCCAATTACTGACCTTTCCACATGAGGATATCAGATAGTCAGTCCAGAGACAGAGTTTGGGGAAACATGGCAACAAGGTAATTAATAGAAATCTATCACTGTCCTGTAACACAAGGAGTTGGCAGTTTAGGGGTCCCTGCAACAGAGCATTGTCAGCCACCCCTGCCACTGCCCTAGAAAATGAACCCCTCTTCTGAGTTTCACTTGCTCCTTGGTAGGGTGTGAAATTGTAGCCCCGCTCTGGGCAGGAACATGCTGGCTGGGCTGGGGTCCTTCCTGGTAGTGCAGAACTCCTACTGCTCCTTCTCCAGCCCAGGAGGAGTTGGCATGTGGCAGAGGCATCTCAGGCCTTTTCGCCATTCCTCTTTCATTCTCTCTTCTCATCATCTCCTCCCTTATATACATGCCCCTGCTCCACTATCATCTTTATTCCTTTCCCACCTTCCTCTGCCCTCCTCCTTTTCTCATGTTCTGCTGTGGTGCAGGCAGAGTCTAAGTTGTCCCTTTGCTTTCAGGAATATGACCCCTGGAAATCCTCAGACAGGATCTGCAGGCAGCTGATTTACCACCTAACCCCGCACTCGAAATGGCACCGGCACGGGATGCCCCGCAGGAAGTCCCAAGTGTGGTAAGAACCCGGCAGGGCCCGTGTGGATGGGCACAGAGGGGGATCTGCCTGGGCAAATGGTGCTGCAGCCAAGCACCATCCCAGTCTGCCACCACTACCCTCCTCAGAGAGGGGCAGGACTGAAAACAGTGCACAGCAGCTGCTGTGCAGCTTCTTCCAGAACCCCAGAAGGGTCAGCCCTAACACCCCTCTCTTTGATCTGTTTTTCCATTTGCTCCTTTCTGTGTGGTGTAACAGTTCCTCACCCTCTCCAAAGCACACTGAAATCAATCCCCCTGAGTGCACAGCACAGTCAACCCTCCTGCAGGGCTTGCAGGGTGTTTGGCCCAGGGAGCATAGCTGGGGCTACCAGCCTGCAAAAACACCTTTGTGCCAAACCGAGCCGTTCCCGGCTCTGCATCACACCCTGTCCTTGTTTAAAGCTTCCCTGACAGTGGGAAAAGTGTCCCATTACAAGGCACTACCACCAGCTGATCACCCCATTCAACAGGAATCACTCTGGGGTGGCTGGCAGAGAGGTGATCATCCTTCTTACCTCCCACCTCTCTGCCAGCACCTGGAGAGGGCCCTGGGATGGTGCGCGTGCACAGAGAACACAACTCAGAGCATGCTGGCCACTGACAGCTACCGGATGGCAGCTGCTTTTCACTACTAGAAGCATATTCAGACATCCACACTTGTTCCCTCCTTGACACTTGCTGGCTTTTCTGTCCAGATAAAGAGCAATCCTCACTTCCTTTAAATCCACGCCTCCTCTCCTCATTTTCTTGGAGCAAACCCTGTTCCTGTGACACAGATCACCACTGCTGAAGAAAAGACAGAGAAGCGACTAAGAAAAGAGCTCATGTCAGCCCCATTAGCTTCACAGGAATAAATGCAGGATTGGATATAAAGAAATGCAAAATCAGCAGCACTCTGAGAAAGGCCTTGGGCTTTTCTGATGCTTTCGGTCTTTGATGTGTGTGCCAGCAACTTAAAATCCCCTGTGGGAATTGACATTTCCATCATACCTTTCATTCTGACTCAGAGGCAGGTTCCCAGTGCATCTTAAGGAATAAAATCCCTAATACCATGATTTCCAGGCCATCTGCCTCTTGTACCCGTAGCCCCCGAACCCAAGCACCCCCAATGCTCTCACCCCCAGCACCCCACAGGGCAGGACTGTTTGTGCTGCTTTGCAGGTAGCAGCCACAGCACAGAACAAGACTGAGGTTTCAGAGCTGAGTGAGTCCTTTTCCAGACCCGCTCAATGACATTTTCCATATAGGATCCTGCAGAATACTGGAGATGCAGGATATAGGTGGCAGTTCTGACCTCATCCCTGTCCCCTCCCAAGATGAGCTTAAAGATAAGAAGTTCAGGACTCCATACTCCTGCTTGCAGGCAGAGCAAACCTCTTTTCCAGCTGGACTTCAGGATGAAGAGTCAAACTGGAAGCGTTCCCTGTGATTGCACAGCCTGGGGACAGCAGAGGACTGCAAACTGCTGCAAACCCATCACTTAGTAACAACAGAGAGGAGGTTTGTGGCCAGAGGAAGAGCTCTGGGTCCATTGAACACCCCACATAGAGGGGTCAGGCCCTAAGTATTGGCCAGGTACAGAACATCTGTGAGCACAAGGCAGGGAGAGGGCAACAAGGCAATGTGCAATGGAGGGAAATATAGGTCTAAAATGGGCGGCCCTCCCTGGCAACCACGCCCAGTTACAATGTGTTACATAAGGCACAAATTAATTTTGATTAAATATTTAACAGCAGAGCTTCCTCTTTTAAGTGTGGAGATGAAATGGTTTGCAGTTTGCAGCAAAAGACGCCTGCAGAGTTGGCATCTGAGGCTGCTGCAAGAAAATGGGTGTTGTCAGTAGCAGGAAGGCAAGAAATAGCTGCTTCATTTGGAGATACCAAGGCCTAAGTTTGTTTAGGCAGGCTGTTTTTACATGATCCAAATTCTCCACTTCCCTCTGTCTGCTAGTGGGAGGACTTTACTATGTCTCAAACCCTGTGCCCTTGGCTTGCACCCTGCCTGCTATCGAGGTCCTGTCAAGAGCATGGGTATAGCAGCAATACTTTGAAGGAATTTCTGAAATCTAGTGGGGGTTAAGGACAGCAGGGAGGAATCTGTGCATGGAGACCACATTCAGGAACCAAATTCTCATCTCGCTTTTGCAGCCTCCTGGACTTTGGCATCTGGTTTTCATAGAGCTGATGCCGGACTCCCTTGCTCTCCTCTGAAATGCAATTTCTGCTTTCTGGCAGCATGTTAGATGGGTCCAGTAGATAATTAACAAGCCCAGCCATACAGAGAGCTTGGAGCATCTGCCAAGTTGTAATTAGATTTGGGCTGTTATGGAGATGTGGTATGGGAGATGGAGAGGACCTGCAATACTGGAGTCAGATCACACACCAGGTGTTTGTCCCCACTGCCAAACCAGGGGTCACAAACAAACTAACAGTAGTTACATCCCCAGCTACTCTCAGTGGGACCCACATCCAGCAGGTACAAACCTGAGCCACGCATGAACTGGCAAAGCAAAAAGGATAAGATAGATTTCTTCAAGCACTGCTGTTTCAGTACACAGGCAGAGCCTGGACAGAAATGTGGAAGGAGAAAGCTCCTTGCAGGTCCATGGACTCAATGCAACAGCAGCTGGAGGGAGCAGGAGAGATCCAGCCCAGGCTCTGTCTGGTTTCTGTGCTTGACTGAACTGCTGAAGGTGAAGCTGGGAGGCAATTTGCCCTCTGCATCCATGCCTGTGAGTTCCTCAGAGTGGCTGTATGCCTTGTACAAGGAAGGGTTAGCAGTGTCCCAACTGTGCAGTCACCCAAAGGGACTATTTCAGCTGCCCAGGTGATACTCACAAGTTTGCCACACTGAAAGGAAGGAGCTCAATTCTCCTTTCCTGCAAAATCCTGTCTCGGATTTGCAGCCAACAGCCTGCACCCCACTGGCTCTGCCCTACTTGGGTTGGCTGCCTAATCAAACTAGGAAGACAAGCTCTTGTGGATTTACTCTGGAGGCTTTAAAATGAAGAGCTCAAAAGCTGGAGGATAAGATTTCTGCAGCAGGGACGAGCATAACTACTGCACAATTTTCAGTCCTTTATATCCTAGAGGGAATTCTGTTTTAGCACCATTTTACAGTCGTATAGATCACTCCCACTTAACGAGCAGAATACATTCTAGAGTGTTGTATAACTCCAGCTTTGCTTTCTCATTAAATTGATGCTTAGTGTGTAAAGAGTAATGGATTAAGAAATGCTCCTTTATACAGACATAGACCTTTCAGGCTGTCAGTGCTACTTCTGTGGCATTTTGACAGATGCAGAACTTTTAGATAATATTAATTCTTGTTTTCAGAAGTCTTGGGGCCTCCTGCCATGCTGAATTCAAGAAAACTGTCACCATCTGCTGCCAGAACAGTGCAGGACCCAGAGGGTGTATTATTTTTTGAGGGCCAGACACACTGGGCTGCAGTTCAGAGCAGAGAAGGGGGAAGGCTATCAGGTGAAGACAGCCTTTGTCTGGAGAGCTGGATCACAGTCTGGTACTGTGATCAGGAAGCTGTGGATTACAGCTGAACTGTCTTGGCAAGGCCATGTCAGGGAACCTTAATGTATCTTCCACTTGCATCATCCCCAGAGCTGGCTACCTCAGTGTAACTACTTCCTTTCCAGTGTGCAAAGGGTCAAACCTGAATCCACAAAGCAGGCGGGCAGTAAACACGGTTTTATAATTGTGACAAAAAACCCCCAGATTTTTCACACAGTGGCTGGTTCTGGAAGAGCAAAGGCAGTTGTGTATATGGAGTTAACTCCCAGACCACATGCATATGGCCTTTCCTTTTCACAAATCTCACCGCAGCTTTACTTTGCTCATCTGAGTGAATTTCATCATGGCCAATCCAAAGTGGGTGGAGAGCAGAGTATCCCTTCTGGGCTTACTGCTCCCTTTCTGTTATTGATGTGCATTTGCCAGGCATTGCAGCATTAGATGCACTTTTAAAATGCAGAGAAAGCACTTGTCTAGAGGACTTGTGTCTAGAGGACTTCAAGGAAACAGCTCTAAAGGGCTTCAGATCTTTTTTTTTTCTCCTTGAAAACATCACTCAAGGCTGTGGCTGACAGTTCTGGCAGATGAGATCCCAGCCTTCACATGGCATGAGTTGAATATTAACTACAGGTTCATGTCACCCTTATGCAACAGGGTAAATAGGCACCATCATTCCTGCTTTAGTGAGAGGAAGCCAAGTCAGTTAACTAAAGCCATATGGTAATAGTCACATGGGAGCACAGGAACTGCCCCACACAATGTTTCCAAGAAGCTGCTGCTCACAGAGATGTCAGATGGACAGACATGAGCTGGTGGGCGAGTTGTGGACAGATGCAGGAATTGTGCCCTCATCTTACAGTGCAGAGCATCCCAAACACTACCCCTGAGGAGGGTTCCCAGCAGCATTAAGAGGCCCATACATTTGGAAAGGCTGTTGGAGGTGGCAGAAAGGGTCACTCAGCAACTTGACACTGCCCTGTTAGAGCCAGGACTAAAAAGGCCAAGACTGGCAGCCAAGAGAAGCAGGACACTTTGATGGAGAGACAATGAGCGAAATAACAGAGGCTGGGTGGTTAAAAGCAATCAGCAGAGACCTGTGCCTTTGTGACTCTTACTCAGTTGAAGGTCTGACAAGGACATAGGTCAGTACATGATATTTACAGCCAGGAGGCAGCATTATTCCCTGCTTTGCTAGGATAGGCCTAAATAATCAAGGGAAACAACCTAAGGCCTTGGACAGATCAAGTGGCAACAGGAGGAAGGCCAAGGGTTCACAGCTCTCTTGAACACACCTTCAAGGACAAAATGAAGATGACAGCAGAGGCAGGAGGAAAGAGGCACTCAGCTGCATCGACACTACAGATTTGCATGTCCCACCCCAGCTGCAGAGGGAGTAGGACAGGAGAAAGGCTGCCTTTGCCTTGTCTCCACAGCTGGCCAAAAGAGCTTGGGCACAAGGATGGAGATGTGACCAAGGGACTTCTCATGGAAGTGACCTATTTGTGCACTGCCTCCATCTTCACAGCAGGGCCATGCCCAGCCTCAGATCAGGTGGGGCTGGGTTAGTCTAGGTCAGTGGTTTTGAGGCTTCTCTTTCCTTTTTCATGTTGCACTAGAGGCAGCTAAAGCCAGCCCTGCACAGCAGCACCCTGTGTCACTGGGAAGTGAAGCAAGCAGATTATGCTAAGTAGGCAATTAAAAAGCTCAGAATCCATTCCCTAAATCACTGCTCAAAGCAGGGAAGCCATCCAGACATGCCTGAGGTTCTGTGCAAGAAAGAGCAGTTGAGAGATACCTGACTCATGGCTAATTAGCCACTACTGGCAGTGCCTGTTAATGACAGAGGGGATACGCAGTAATGGGAATTTCTGGCATCAAGTTTTATATTTGGAGACAAATTTAATATAAAAATAAAAGACGGAGGGGTAGAAAGCTGGTAATTCTCCAGAGAAATAGGCATGGAGTAGTGAGCACCCCTCATTAGCAAAATTCTCTCTGACTCTTACTGTTTCCTCCCAGCCTCTCTCCATAGCATGGAGACAAGGAAATGAGCTGGGACTCCAGGAACTTCAATATTCTTGGGCTGAACGAGCTCCTCCAAACCCCAAAAAGCCAGACACTACTGTGACTGCTACAAGTCCCAACAGGGCGACACTCAGGAGCCATTACACCCCTTCCCTGTAGCCACCAAAGAATTTAGCTGATGAGCAAGAATTTGATGGGATTCAGTGCTAATAAAAAAAAATGTGCTGAGCCTGCAGCTTCATGGACTCAAAGAAGGACCTGGAAGATGGCCTAAGGGTTAGCTCCCTCGGGACAGGTCCTGGAGACAAACAACTAGCAATTAATCTCAGGTCTCCTAATTGTTCCATCTCAAGACAGTTCTGAATTTGCTTACGCTAGCTGAGTTCTGCCCAGGAGGCAGGAACAGTGGCTGAGTTTTAGTGGAAAGAGGAAGATTTTTATCCCAAAATAAAGCCTAGGGAGGCACAAGATGGTTTCATCTCTTTCCCCGCCCACATTTCTCCCTGAGAGGGTTTTGATTCCAGACACCCACAGGTCCCTGAGGCCCCTGCTCTGTCTGGACTGATCCAGGGTGGATCTCCCACAGCCAGGCTCAAAGTGCAGCCTAGGGACTGCTGGCAATGCCTGCTGAAGAGTAGAGCTGGCACCCAGGGAAGGGATGATTGGCAGTGAGGGTGGAAGGAAGACTGCCTGCTTGTCCATGAGAGAAAGGCCAGACCCCAAGAAGGGAGTTGGGAACAATGCAAAGTAAAACCTTTCACATGACAAACAGGGAGATGTACCTCAAAGAGTTCCCATACCTTAGCAGGGCTGGACAGGGGCTGCAAGTAGGGTGCTGATCCCTTACAAACAGCACTCTGGGCCAGCACCATTCCTCACAGGATGCTGCATCCCCAGGTAGGCAGTAGGGGATGGGCTGCTGATTGCCCTTGTTTCTTGCCTAAAGTTTCTAAGAATTTCTCACTTGCAGCCATTTCTCCAGCATCTGAGGGAGTGGGGGGTTGTTTCCTCTCCAAGCCTGCTGCAGATAATACAAACAGTCTGCTGCTCTGCATCCAGGATCCAGATCCTTGTTAGATGCAAATCCTCTCAATTACAAATGTGCCTCGAGCACCAGTTGCAGAAACATTAGGTTAATCCAGCCCCCAGTGCTCTGCAGCTTCTGTCCACAAGTCCCACGGGCATCAGGAACCAGGTTGCTAAGTAGCTGTTGTGTCTCACACAAAGGAAAAAAAGGCTTCTGCAGCTGAAGCAATCTTAAAGCCTATTTCACGTGCAGAAATTAGGGGATAATAGATGACCCATTTCTCTGGAAATAAACCTAGTATTTTCTCAGCTGTTGCACAAGTGACTGAGAGCTTGGTGCCCTGTGTATCATGCCCCTCTCCCCCCCTGAGAAATAGAGCTTAACAGAGCTCCAAAAAATACCAAAAGTCAGATACTTCAGACTAAAGCATCTACCCACATCTCCCTGATCCCTTTTTTGACAGCAGACACATTTACCTCTAAAGCAATAGAGAAAGAGTGGGCAGCTTTTCTATGCCCTGCCCTAGAGATGGGATTTAGCTGTGCCTCTTGGAACTGCAGAGAAACACCAGGGAGGCGAGGAGGAGGCTGCCAGGGTTCACAGCATGCGTGGGGTGTTGTATCTCATGCTTCAGCACTTACCAGAGAGCTGAGGGCCTGGCTGCAGCATAGGGCTGTGTCCACCAGGATGAGGCTCCTACAGACACATCCCTACAAGAGGCATTTTTATAGGCAGGAGAACAACTTAAACACAGGAGGAGCCCACAGTCCTGAGACAGGAGGCCCAGAGTCACCCTGGCAGGTACAGCAATGAGGGCAAAAGGAAGCAGCAAAAAACACAGGAAAGGAAAGAAAAACAAGCCAGCAAAGAAGGGAGGGCGGGCTCTGGCACAGGACAGGAGGGTTTAAGCACATTCAGCCAGGAGCAGTCCAGTCTGGAGAATCAGTTATGGGAAGATGATTTGTCTGCTTGATTAAAGCCTCCTTGGGGTATTGGCTCGTTGCTGGGGAGAGCAGCAGAAGGTACCTGCTCTGGTGAGAGCACGATCCGTGACTTATTACTGCAGTCTCCACGCAGCAGTCACAGGAGGGGAGGCTTAACGGGCAGAGACAGACGAGCACATTGCTTTTGTCTTTCAGACATTTCCCTTCAGTCATCACTGTCTGCACTCGGAGCCAAGTCGCTCCAAAGGGGACCCCAAGAGCCTTTCAAACTTGCCCCTGTTAAGAAAGCTGCTGCTGCAGACACGACACGAAAAACGGCACCTGAACGCTGAGGGCCAGCAGCGGGAGCGGTGCCGGCTCAGACGTGCCCTCCAGTGGTCCCCACTCCAGCCTGGTTCCCATCCCCACTCCAAACGAGGCTTGTGCCCTGGAGCTTTATAAAAAGAAAGGTCTGAGGAGGCTTTGCACAGACCGAGGCAAGGCTTGGGGCTGGGGAAGGTGCCCCATGCTCATGTCTCCTTTCTGTGTCCCCCCACCCACCCAGGATCTGCCACGGCTTGACAGCTCCGGGGAAGAGAATTTCCAGGAGCCATGGGCTGCGTTTATACAAAACAGGCACTGAAGCAGTTACAGGCTTGTTTCTATGCTTGCTTATCCTGTATTCCCCACACTTCCAAGAAAGCCTTATTCTAAACCCATACAGGCCAGAGCAGGCTCCTGTATCTCTTGCACCAGCCCCTTGTAGATACAGGGGACAGCTACCCTGTGCACTCAGATTCACACTCAATTTCATTTCTGCCTGTTTCACCTGACCCATATGAATGCACACCTTCACCATGTATTGGATGCTCTGTTCTGCTAGAACAAGTACTCCAGATCAAACACCCAGATAAAATACCTAACATGGCTAAAAGGATAACTTTTGTTGTGCTAGGGGAAAACTGAGACTTTTCCAGCTTCGAGGCTGATCCCTGATAGATTTCATACAAGATGAACCCTCTTTTGTGGTAGACTGTGCCACACCACTGCCAGTGATTGGTGACAAACTATACCAGAAGACACATACTGTTTTTCAAGATAGTTGAAGAATTATAGCTCCCAGACAGCCTGGGCTGAGCTCAAGCATCCTTTGGATTAGGAGGAAAAGGGAGACTTGCCCAGTGCCACCTGGACCACAGCATGCACAGTTCACAACTGCTGCTACAGCAGGTAAAAGAACTGTAGCACTGCATTGTTGCTACAAGCAATGTGGTGGATTAATTCTTCACAGTCCCATCTCGGGGGCCCAGATAGTGGAGAGATATCAAGAATCATCTTCAAGGCCCTTTGGCAACCTCTCTCATGTGCTTTCAGACCAATTATAATTCACCAGTATATCAGTCTCTGCCATTTGACAGTACAGACAAGCACTGCTCCCCTCGCCCCTCCTGTGATCCACTGAGGTTAGTGTGGGTCATCTGACATGTAAATATTTAGTAAGTAATACATTCTACTTACAGTACTTTAGGTCTGAATAGAAGTTAATTCATGCTGTTATTACCTCTCTGCCATGAGAGCTCAATAGTCCAAATGCATGCTTGCAGATACAGTTTCAGCCTTGCACAGTGAATTCCCATAGGAAATACAAGGACACACAGAAGTAGCCTGAGCAAAGTACTGCTAAACCCAGAGCAGGAATTTGTGGGCCTAGGAATTGATTGGGCAGGCCATGAGGTCTTTCTGCCTCATGCTCCTACAAGGAAGTGCAGCTACAGGTTTGTGCCAGTGTTGAATGTGTCCACAAAGGGCTGTTGCCTGCACTGGTGCACATTTACTCCCTTGTGTCAACACATGCTTATAGAGGATTATTAAGAGCTGAGATTTCCAGGATGCCATGAACTGCATATGTAAAGCAAAGCTACAGAAGCAGTGTCACATCCTCTGCACAGCTCCAGCAGAGCCTGGCAATATTGAGGCTTGTAGGGACATTCTCACCTGCCATGGGAGCTCCTGCGGTGCTGCAGCCTCCTCCGAGGAAATTGCATGTCCCCATGTACCCATTGCTTTCAGGGACTGGCTGTGCCACAGGTGTGCAGGACACTACAGAGAGCCAGACAGGAAGAGTGGGGACCTTCGAAGTGGTGGTTAATGCTTAACCCACCCTGATCCTCCCAAACTCAATAAGGCACTTACAAGACCCCCTGAGTACATAACTGGGGGGGTTCTACTCGAGCTCCCATGTCCTTAAGGCAAGCTGTGCCTGAAAGAGCTGCAAGATTAACATAATTTCCACTAAGGGATTTGGTTCTACGTTGCACCAACACACATTTCTACTCAATTTTGCAATGTATCCCCCAGCAGCTCCTGTAGCCCCACAGTTCCCACAGCACTCTTACAAACCCACAGTCCATCATTAAGCTCCTCACCCCACTTCTTTTGCATACCCAGCAGCCTCACAACACAGCTTTCCTACCTCTTCCTCACTCCCCTGGCCAGGCAGACAATAAAAGAAATGGTTAAAGCTATCTCTTAGCACCCTTATGCCCTCCCCGCCTTCTCACAGCTGCAGCAGATCCCAGATGATCTGCTGACCACAGAGACCCAAATAGGCAGCCACTGGTGCTGCTTACTGACGAAGTGCTGCTTGTGAAGGCTTTTAAAGAGACATGCAGTAAATCCATTCCTGGAGTGCAGTTTGCCTATCTATTGTTTTCCTGATAAAACATCCATCTTTCAGACGTTTAACACTGCTCTCCTCTGCAGCACAGACTTTGGCATTCACCTGGAGAAGTGGCTCACAAACAGCCCCCACACAGTGTAAACCAGTGCTCTTGGAAAGTTTGCTTGTCTTGGTTGTTTTTGCTTTCTATGCATGAGCGCCTGTACAGGCACATACAGACAAACCCTTTGACATCTGCTAGTGGGAGACACTTTAGCGGCCTGTGTTTAGCCAGTTCTGGCAAAATTTATGTGTAAGTGCTGAGAATACACAAGAAAGCCCCAGGACAGCCTGCCCTGAGTTATGGTGTAAATGCTTGTTTCCCCAGTGAGCTCTATTAACCCTTTGCTTAACATTCTAGCCCATGTTGTTAATGAGTTCTCCCTATCCCAAGTGCTCTCTCACTTGGGTGAGATGGATGGGAGTGCTCCCCTTAATGATCTCTCTGTCTCCCCTTCTCCACCATTAGCCTGAAGACCAGCCTGCAGAAGAAGGTGAGCCAGGACTCCATGGATTTGTCAGGGATCCCCCTGACCATGCGGGATGTCCACCGCATGGCCTATTACCTGCAGAACAACGGGGACCACCTCACCTCGGTGGACCTGAGCTTCACGGAGCTGAACGATGACATGGTGCGCCTGCTGCTGCCCTTCCTCTGGGCGCTGCCCAAGCTCACCCACCTGTCCCTCAACGGCAACCGGCTGACGCGGGCGACCATGAAGGAGCTGACTGACACCATGAAGGACATGAACAAGTTCCCATGCCTGGCCTGGGTTGACCTCGGCAACAACGTGGACGTCTCCTCCATGCCGCAGCCGCTGCTCGTGGGCCTGCGCAAGCGCCTCAGCCAGCAGACCACGCTGCCGACCATCTATGAGGCGCTTGACTGCGACTCTGAGATCGCCGGCGGGCACGAGGGCAGCCAGCCAGAGGATGAAGCAGCCGGAAGCACCCCGCCACGTGCTTTTTCTCAGCAGGGCTGCGAGAGGTGACTGAACAACGGGCCGGCGCTGGCACACTGAAGCCACCCCAAGGAGAAGTTCTGAGTACAAACATCAAGCAGAGGGCCAGCTTGACCGGCTTCCCTTGGTTCTTTTTTCTCTCGCCTTCCCTGACATCTCCCCCCCACCTGCTGTGAGACAAAAGCCTGTTGTCCCCCCACAACGTGCTCCGCTCCCTCCCCTCGCTGCCAAACCCATTGCCCACGTTCCAGAGCGGAACCAGTGACTTACAGTGAACCTGGTCCCCAGGCAGGGTCTCACTGGAAGACGGGAAAAGACCTGTCGGAGTCAAGAATATCCTCCAGTAGCCATTGGGTTGAGGGAAAGGGATTGGGGGGAACCTAAAACAGAAACAGGCTTGTAGTTTACTTCCTTTCTTCCTTTTCCTATGCACCTTGGAAGCCTTGGGACCTGCAGCCTTGAGTGTGAAAGGAGGTACCCCAAGAGCCTAGTGCTGTGGAGCTTAGTGGAAAGGCTCAGAGGCCAGAGCTGGAGCCCAGCAGTGTGTCTCCCTCTTGTGTCTGGCTCCTTTTGTTTTGGTTTTTTCCTATTGTGTGTTTTGTATGAACGTCTGAACAAAGGGACCTGGTCAGAGACCATTGGATCACATAGGCTGGGGCGGACACATGGCTTGGAACTGCAGCATCAGGATATTTGCTGTGTGACCGGGGTGAGAGGGAGGGGAAGGAGGTATGTGTTGGTGGGAGCATGGGGGATGGGATGAGTTGGATGGGATGGGAGGAGGGGGGAGGAGAGGGAAGGGGAACGGTCTTGTGGATTAGTAGGACTGGTTTCAAAAACTGTGCTTTTGTACTAAAATTACAAGTTCCAAGGTACTACAATTGCAAGTTCCAAGTGAAATTGAGGAAAAGCTGACAGCTCAGCACCTAACTGTGGCACTAGAGGAGCAAGCAGTGAATGTACCAGAGGTGGGCACTTCCCAGTCGGAAGTGCAAAGCTTTGGCTCCTTGTGGCACATTGCACACCTCGTAATACAGACACGACGTGAGCAGCTGCATCGCCATTTCCAATGCTGTCCAAAAACCAAGCCACTGATGCAGAATTCCCAGTGTTTTCCACATTGCTCATGTTCTATGTAAACATAATAAAGAGTTCTCTTGGACATGAGCGTGAAGCACTTCAGAGTCTGAGTATCTGGGTTGTTCACAAATCTTGGAATATGGACCAGAGCCCTCATGCAGTGCCTGATGGAGAGGATCAGGTACCATTCACATTGGTCAGCGTGGTTCATTCCTTAAGGGAAAGAGAAACATGGGTGTTCATTTGTGGTAGGCTGCCATCCTTTGTGTTGCAAGAGGCTGATAAAAATGAACTGATGAGATTTAGCTGATAAGTCAAGTCCTCTCAATTATCTGTCCCCACAGGAATTCAGAGTAGATGAGTTTTTGAAAGAGTTAAAAGTTAAAGAAATGAGACATATTAAAAAAACCCATATAAATCCTCAGCCTTCTAAATTAACACTGGTAACTTTGCCTTCCTCTGCTGATTGTCTCTGTGAGTCTCAGAGCAACACATACAAGCAAGTCTCATATATGAAAACAACCCAAATCCACATGGAATAGATACACCTTTCATGCTCTTTACTAATTTTACAAGACATTGCAAGAAGTAAATTGGTGGTATTTTTCAAGTGATCTGTTCCCTTTGGATCAAGAATGGGAGTACACTGAAAGGTATTGGTGTCACCAAAAGCCACAAATAAAACCAGTTCCCTGAGGAAGAAAGGTGGGATTAGTCACCGTGCTGAGCATTACAACCTGACACTGCAAATGCTGGACCCAGTCCTATCTGCACTCCAGTCACAGGTACAGGATCTCATAACCTTTGTGTTAACCTGCACAAAGGTCACCACCTGCTCTCTTCTCACAACTCATTTTTCCCTTCTCAGTGTAGTATCTTAAAGAATCAAAATTGTTTCAGTTGGAAAAGACCTTTGAGGTCATTGAGTCCAAACATCAACCTAGCACTGCCAAGCCCACCACTAAACCATGTCCCTGAGTGCCACATCTACACCTCTTTTACATAATTCCAGGGATAGTGACTCAACCACTGCCCTGGGCATCCTGTTCAGTGCTTGACAACCCAGTCCTTCTGGCCACACTATGCCATACACAAGCCAGAATGCCACAGGGCTTTTCCACTGAGCAGCTTTCCAGCTGCTTTTCTCCAAACCTGGAATGCTGCTTGGGGTTGTCGTGACCCAGGTGCAGAACCTGGCATGTGGCCTTGTTGAACCTCACACAATTGTCCTTGGCCCATCAATCCAGCCTGTCCAAACCCTTCTGCAGAGCCTTCCTACCCTCCAGCAGATCAACTTTCCCACCCAACTTGGTGTCATCTGTGAATTTAACTAAGGATGCCCTCAATCCCCTCATCCAGATAACCAATAAAGACATTTAACAGAACTGGCCCCGATACTGAGCCCTGGGGAACCCCACTAGTGACCAGCCCCTGCTGGCTGGAATTCCATTTACCACCACTCTCCAGGCTCAGCTCTCGGTTTCCTTCCCCGCAATGGAAGAGATGGTATTAATTTTTTCTTTCCAAAATATCTTTCAGCAAAAATGAAAAGCATTTAAAATGTCAGCAAGATCTGCTTAAACTCTGACAGTCTAAGCAGAGCAGCGCTCTGCTCTGTGCCAAGAAGAAAACTCCGGCACGAAGCATTTAAATGAAGGCCTGGAGCTGCCTGGTGAGCCAGTGCATATCTAGGAAGAGGGGGCAGTGCTGCTGAATGCTTGGTCTTTGGCTCTGAGCACTGTCCCCCTAGGGCTCTGCATCGAGGCACCTTCACAGCTTTTCCATAATGGCAGCACCCCCCCTAAAATGAGGCGAGACCCTCAGTGTGCAGTGCACCCCTGACACAGCTCTTCCCTGCAGAGCCCCTGGCTCAGCCCCAGCCTGTTTCCAGCCCTGTTCAAAGCTGTGCTTTCAGTCTGAACTCTGCTACCCAGCAGGACAGGGATGAGACATTCAGCCCCTTGCAGCGGAATTCTGTGCTAATCACTGGCGCTGCCACCTGCCAGTTGGCAACTCCAGGATCTGGAGATAAAGCAGGAAACACACTGGTTCAGCTGAGCAGCTGGGGCATGTGTTTATTCCTCTATATGCACTTGGTTGCTTTGCCACAGAAAGCTCCCCATGGAGAACTGGTTGTGAATAAATATGTGAAAATGCAAATTATGAAGTCCTGCCACTGCTTTTTGGATGAACTTTGATGGGCTGCAACTTAGATGTGCAGAAATGATCTGAGCACACCCAGCTACTCCCTGCCAGCTCCTGATCACATGGACAGGTGAGGGACTCTGTGGAGTACAGTGCATCCAAAGTTGGGAAGTGCTCCTGTGGCCCCCTACAGATGAGTTGCATGCTCAAGGAGCAGACCTGGACGCCCCAAATCTGCAATTTTCATGAAAGCTGAGTTCACCAACCAGAGAGGATGACATAACCGAAATGAGCCTTTCCTTGCACTGAATGAGAACACTCGGGGCTTTCAAAGGGTATTAAAGGGATGAGCTGCTAATTCAAGTCTCCTCATAGATAGACCAGCTTAGTTATGATCCTCAATCAAGAGACACCTGCCCTGCAGTGAGCCTGTCTCCTGTCAGGTAACACAGCGGGACTGAATACTCTCCTCAGGAGGTACTTGCTGGTGCAGGGCTGTAATCTCAGGTACTTAGAGCAGCACTCAGTATCAAGACTCAGACACCAAGCTCTCTCCACCATTTTCAGTTTCCCAGCTTCCCTCTCCATGCAGGCTGCAGATGGTCAGCCTGGGATGGGACCTGTGTCATGTAGCAGAAAGGAAGGTGAAGCTGCAGCTGCACAGATGGTACCACAGCCCCTTCCCCACCCTGACTTCCCACCAGGTGATCAGTCTCAGCACAGCTCTAAGTGAGACATTTAAGCACACTTTTCATCAGCAGGCTGCTGGAAGGAGAGGTCACCAGGTGTAAGCATCTCCCTTGAAGATGCTGGTGAGCACTGTCAGCTGAGGCTCTGCTGGGCTCAGGCAGCAGCAGCAAGCTCCAGCAGCAGCAGCCTGCAGAGCCCAGCCACACATGTGGAGATAACGAGCAGCACCATGGCTAATGAGGCCATTGGTGTCAGAGAGCAGGAGGAAGAAGGAACAGGACAGACACTTCCCGTTACTCCAACAGGAAAGCACTTGTTCTCTCCCTGCCTAAAAGGATAACACCTTCCTTGCACCTCCATCCTGTATTTTACCTCAGCCTCTGACCACAAAGCCCAGGTAAGCACCTTGGCATGCTCCAGGTAGCAATATGCTGAGCACTGAGTTCAGCAAAAGCCTCCCTCACTTCAGTGACTCTGTCTAAATAAGTGGTAATTATTTTGTTGAGGTAAGGATGCAAAAAGCAGCTGGAAGTACAGGCTTGTCTAATCTATTTTTTATTTCACACACTTCAAAACCTGTCAAGGCCCTTCTCTTTTGCACTGCCAAGGCTCTTTTTTCAACTTATAATTCATTTCTCATCACAAGCACTAGGAAGATAAAGGAGTTTGCATTGTTTGGGGCAGGCTGACAAGCTCCTCAGTGGACAGCTGCTGACAAAGATGTCAAAAATATAAATTGTTTCATCTTAAGAAAACAAACAAGAAAAGATTAAACACTGCCTTTAGAGATTGCTCTGCTCCCTACCCGAGGACGTGATTCACAGCTCGGAAGAGGCAAAGTGCCTCAACACAAACTCCTATCATGCAGTCGCTGGCAGTGCGGGTGAGAAGCCTCCAAGGGCAGCTGGCAGGAAGCCCAGCCACCCCAGCTGGGGACATTATCCATGGAGAAGAGAACCTGTTTTGCAGTTTACTGGCGTTAAACAGGTACTCTCAAAATAGATGCAGTAGCTGGTTTAAGGCTGCCAAGAGGTAGCTCACAAAACAAAAGAGGCTGGAACACTGTTAGCTGAGGCCAATGCTGCATCTTGATCCACTCTGAGACACCAAGTACTCGACTGTGAACCTCTGCAGTTCCTCTCAGATCTGACAGTATTCCAGTTCAGTGATGCTGACTCAGAACCAGAATAGCCACAAAACACAATAACCACACAGGAACTCTTCTTTAGCAGAAGAGATCAGAGGAAAGTCAGCTTTTCTTCCATCTACTCCTTTCCCAAAGCCTGGCACTCCCCCTGCTGCATCCAATCTGGCCTCAAAAGCAAGCGAACCACAATGGCACTGACATTTCCTTCCACAGCAGCATCAGGTTCATTCTGCTTGCATGCAGGGTGTGTCACAGAGGTGGAAGAGAGATACTTCCCTGTTTTCTGATCAGCCAGTTCCTCAGTTTCTGGGCGGGTTATTCCTCCCAGTCCATTTTACTGTCAATCTGCCCCACGCTGGACACAATGAGGGGAAGCATTTGAAAAGCTATCAAAAACTACATGGGCCTTATTCAACCTGTGTAACTCCCCTGAAACACATGGTGTCTCAACAAGTGAAAATATGGCACAAAAAATAGGAAAAAGGCCCTTTCCCAGACTAGCAGAGGCAGCTGCCTTTGGGTCTCCACGTCAGACTTCTGAGCAGAGCTTTTCTCTTGATCCCCTGAAATCTTTTGGTTTGCAGAGCCACCAGTTTGATGTGTGCACCTTTGTCTGAACTCTGCTGCAACTGAAAAACTGAGCAAGTCACAACCAAACCGCTCATTTTACCAGAGTTCTTTGGGGTTTTAGTTTTTCAGAAACTGCAATGGAAAGAGACCAAAGCGGAGGGCACTAAAGGAACAGGTTTGATGTCCAACCAGACACTCAGAGACAACAACCCAGAGAGCTTCCAGGTTCCCTTGCCTGGATCTCAGCCCTGGACTGGCCCATCCCTCAGCCCCAGTATGAATCCCAGTGTTTTACAGTGTCACGGTCAGCCCCCAAAGCTCCTGCTAGCACAGGACCAGGTGCTCTGGAGCTGGGCAAATGCTTGCCTCTCACAAGCAGGACAGCAGGATGCACCCCCAGAGCTCTTTTCCAAGGTATCCAGCTCACCCAGGGGCTGCAGGACCAGTAAAATCCAGGCTCAAATGAGGACACAAAGTGAGATCTCCAACACAGACCCTCTCAACCGCCTCCAGCCTGAGGCTTCAGCACCTCCCATGGTATAAATCTGCCTAGGTTTACAATTACACTTCATGTATTTGGAGTCAAATTCTGACATAAAAAACCTCTAATGAGTTCCCTAGAGCTTCATCTACTTTCTCCATGTCAAATTTGGATCATTAAGTGGAAAAAGAAAAGGTCGCAATGAAAAGACAAAGACAGCCAATGCTAACAAATACCAAGAGAAAAGGAAGAAGCAACATTTCCTCTAAGTGCAGCCACTCATCTTCCCAAACTACAGCACTGCTGCTGCTGTATCCAAACTGCCCTCAAAAGCAAGAGGTGAACAAGACTGCAGGCAAATGACACACTTCTGTCTGGTTCTGAGGATGCATCTGATGTGCCCTTTGATATAGTGTTCTTCAAACGGGAACGACATTGACTTTCGGCTGAGCTTTGCAAAAAAAGGCTTGTTGTGGAGCTGTTTCAGAGACATGAGACAGAAAGGAGCTCATTTGATCATGAAGCAACAAACAGCAACACCTCTTCATTAGAGAAAAGTAATCTCCACATGCCAGTTCTGTGTCTCAGCTGGGTATGGCATCAGGAAAAAACCCTATTCACCCTACAGTTTACTTGAGTTTTTAGGAGAGTGTAAAGATATCAATAAGCATTCTAAAATGCCACCACATAGGTCTATGCATTATCACATCATCAGCTTCACCACATGTCTGCTGAGGGCCATCAGCTGCAGTGCTCCAAAACCTCTCTGAGGCTGTGGGCTCCACTCACTCCCTGTTAACATTTTAAGCACCAAGGGACAAAATGTAAGAAATTTTGCTTCACAAGCAGTGGTTTGCTCTGGAGCAGATGTACCAGCATCTCTCCACTGAGCTGGAATTAGGGCAAACCCCTAACCACACAACAGATTTTAAGTCCCCAGGCAAGGGAAAATGAAGAACAAATTAAATGCTCACTGCAAGCAGTTCACCAAACAAAAGAACAGTAATAGTGTTTTTCTGCAATTCTTTTCATTTCTCCCAGCATAACTACACATCTTCTGGATACAATCTGTTTCTTTGCCAGGGCTTCGGCATTCTCCCCTGAATTAATGATGTTGGAAAATCTCCACTTTTCATAGACTCTGATAGTCTCTGCTGAGCAGCAGAAGGCTGCACAATACTTGCTTATGCAATGACTGGTCCTTTGCCAGGAATAATAGCCTGTCTACTAGGAACAAGCAACTCACACACAAACCCCAAATACTTTTCTCATTAAACGTCTGAATTAAGCGGCATAAACCCACCCCAAAGCTACTACTCATACTGCACACTAATGTCAGCCTCCACAGCAAGTTAAATAATCCCACACCCTGGTCTGTGAGGAACAGTTACCATGAGCAGGGAAGGGTGGCACTTATTCATCACCTCCAAAATACTCTTGACTCTATCAAGAGCTCTTATTACAGGTCTAGGAAACAATAGGACACCTGGAGCAGTCAACACACAGCTTGACCTGGAAAATACTTGCAGACAAGCACTGCTTTGGCTACTACAGGCACCAGCACACTGCAGTCATCTGGTAGCTCTCCTGTCCGCAGGCATGAGGAGGTGGAGAAGTATCTGCTCACTTGCAAAGTGATCTGCCACACACTGACCCATCAGCATTTGCTTCAAGGCTATTCCAGACCATGCTCTAAACGTGGTATATCTGTATTTCCTACCAAGGAAACACTGAAGGCAGGAGGGTCCCATAAAGTTTAATCTAATATCAGAGGAAGAAGACCAGGTCTGCCTGAAATCAGTTTGGCTGCAATAAGGTGAAAGTCCAGATCTAAATTTTTGCTTCTGTCAGGATGGAAACATCAAGGACCCTTGGGAGAACTCTTTCCCTGCTTTTGACCCTTGGCTGAGAAATAAACAACTGAATCACTGTTATCTTTCTCGGTATCTTTCTTGTAGACCTCAGAATTCCACCCATTGCTACCTTACCAAAGCATTGCTCCACTGGGACATCACTCTTCCACCCTTGCTCACATTTTACTGGCAAAAGAAATAGGACACATCTATTTTACAGGAAAACTCACTGTAAAGCTCAAGTAGCAAAGAGATACAGACTGGACAGTTATCCTGACCACCAGCACCAGAAATTCACATTTCCCACTCGATTCTGCCCTTCTAAAAGAGTTTTTCTGGAGAGCATTGAAAAACAAACTAAAGAAAAGTACAACTTTAAGATCAAATATAAGTTAGACCCACCTGGAGAGAAGAACTGCACATGTATGGGATGAAAATATCTGGTCACTGAGGAAAGATCCTACGGTTCTGTACAAAGAAATTTTTTTCAAGTGATACTTTCTCTATCTCTTCTCTGATGTCATGTCCTGTTTCCATATCAGAGCACAAGTGTGCTTTTGACCCTAGAAGACCGGGTGAATTTCTACCTGCACCTCTCCACACACTATTTTGCATGGCTACAGTACAGATTCTCTGTCCCACGAGTACTTCAAAGGTACCTACACTGGTGTTATCAAAGGGGCAAGTTTAGAACAAGGCTTTAGGCCAGTGCTTGTCTCTCTCTGTCAAAAGCAGGAAGCTATGGAGAGCCCTGAACTCACTGAACAGCACGATATTTACAAGCCCACACACAAAGTGATGGCAAAGAATGAAAAGAAATGCTGCAATCCGTGACAAAAAAGTAACAAATAAGTGCAGATGTTAAAAACAGCTGCATTTCTCCTTAGTATCCGCCATCCCAGGGAAACAGATTGCTTAAGTTACTGAACTGAGGAATCTACATGATGTAAGTACATATGCCCAATCAGCCAAGTACCAGGGAAACATAGCATCAACCAGCAGCTGGAATAACCCAGTCCTGCAGGAAGCCAGCACTCTGGGAACACTGAAGAAGAAAGAAAATCAGATGAGTATTTTCGTGCTAGAGTTAGTAATAGCCCTTGAGTTTATGGATTTAATAGCAGAAGTCACATTTCTTGCAGTTTTCCTTTTCAGAGGGTTCTGGTTTCTTGAGCTTAATTCTCTTCCCAACAGAGCCCTCTAGTGGGTGAGACCTCATCTGTGAGAAGGAAATTTTGATTTATCACACTGAAAATATACACGCATCACAGGAAGGCTCTGCAAAGCAGCCTGTAACAAACTAGCATTCCAGCTGCTCCAGTCAGAAATTGCTAAGTGATATGTTTGTCTTGGCTGGGACTTAAATTCCTACCAGCATGAAACGTCAACATTTTTAACACTAAATTCATGGTATCTTTGTGAACAGTTCATCCTAGACTCGACCTCAAGCTGAAGCCATAATGCAAAGCTTTTTTTTTTTTATGCAAAATCCAGTATTCTCTTCAAAGCTGATAGGCATTAGAGATGTTACTTCAAACTTCTTAAAACAGATACAGAGTTTGTTCCACTAAACTGCCTGAGGGTTACTGTTTCTCTTGCAGTTGTTCCCTGCCCTCAGTGTTGCTGAACACCACATCCACTGCTCCTGAGAGAACAGCAGCTTGGCATTGCTCAAGATGGAACAAGGACTTTAAAACGGGTGAGCCATCACCACCAGTGGAAACAGTCCCTGTTTGTGAGGACTGCTGGCTTTTGGACATGTTCCTCAGGAGAGGTGTAAGATGACACTACAACACTCTTATAGTTAAGCTCAAGTATCCCTTAAACACATTCTAAGGAGGTTTCCATTGCAAATATTTAGGATCACTACTACCCAGAAGAACATGCAGCAGGGTTTGCCCTAGTGATGTGAGACCAAATACAGCTTTATTTACATACAATTCAACAAGTTAATACATTAGTTCAACTCTCCTGTCTGCACACAAGGGAGAGTCTTCACAGCATCCGAGCAGAAAAGCAAGACCAGCTCTTTTGTGCATGTACAGACTGGTAATTGACTGTATGCAAGTAGGTGATTAGGTACAGAAGGGTTACATTTAAACATTTAAACCATTTAAGTCAGTAAAAACAACCACGCTACACTTTTAGCAAAGTAAACTGAAGTTACAACTACATTTGGCTTCCTGCAGATCAGCTGATCTATACACAACTGTGTATAGATAGTAAGATCAAAAGCTGAAGTTGATCGTGAGTTTTGTTCAAAAAATTAGTATTTGTATTGAGTTGTGTTTAATGGGTAACTATTTATAAGACTTTCCTCATACACCTGCACCGCCTTTCAAATCTACAAAAAATTTCAAATTTATCCTGGAAAGTGCCTATTTTCTGTTCTGTTGTCTTTTCCCAGCCCCAGGGAAAAACTGCTAAGAAAGTCAGAATAGATTTTTTCACTGCAAATATAGATTCAGGCTATCAAAGTTGTGTGTTCCTAGTGAAAAATTCTCCCCATATCTAAAGAGAAAAAAAAGAAATGCAAGAATACAAGTTCAATACACAGGTCTGAAGACGGACCTCTATCTACTGTAGATCCATATAAAGCAAGAGAACACTGCTCTGCTTCTCAGGAAGCTGCCTCTGTTTTGCTGTATTTTCCATAAATGCAGCTGCTAATAAGACTTGACAATGTATGACTTTAAATTATTCATTAAGAATGCCTTCTAACTCTTTAGAGAATAAATGACAGCAGGACTAAACAAGAAAAAGGAATCATAATGATCTTTAAAAACCAATGCATCACACAAAGTGGTAAAACCTAGATATAAAGTCCACTATTTTCCAGACAAAGCTGGCTTGAGTTTGAAATCAATCTACAGTGTATTTGCCCAAGAATTGTCCTGTCAGGTAAAAGCAGACCAGTTTTTGTCAGAAGCATTTATTAAACAAAACTGATACCAATGCACACGTAGTCAAGTCAACACCCCTATAAAAAAAGCAATTCGGCCAAGACAAAAATTATCTTCGTTTCTGGAAGATGTTGCCACGGCCCATACCACGGCCTCTTCCTCTTGCAGCCACTGAAGAAAGAAAACATCAGGGATGACATGAATTTGACATACCTGCACATTTATCTGAACAACTGACAAGCAAAACATCAAACAGTCAAGGTCTCTAGCTCAGAAGCAAGGAAATGCTCAGAAAGTGATGTGAGAGCAAGAAGCTTTCTGTGAGAAGAACCAGAACCTAATGGTCCCACAGTCTGGCTCCTCAGAATAACTGCAGCAAATATTCATACATCTCATGTTCCTTCTGACACACAAATCTGTCACCCAAGAGATTTGAAACCCCACACTCTTGCAAGGTTTTGCAACCCTACTCAGTAAGTTACTCCCCCACGTACACGTTAATGCACACTGCAGTTAACCAGGGGCTTTGTGGCACACGGTTGTTACTCAACTACCTAATAACTACACTGATCCCCTAAGAAAAGCACATATGAGAGAGAACTACAGAAAAGCTAATAATTACAGCTTCCCAGTAGCTTAAGCACCATCTTTATAACTAAAGTTGTTTTCCTACAAAAGCTTAACAAGAACACCTGAATCCTTCCTTAAGTACCCAAACAGCTGGTGACCACAATTGCTGGAAAACAACGCTTAAGTTTAACAGAATGGCTCTGTTTAACAAGACTACTCACTACCTCTGAATTACCGTAGCATCAATATTACACATTCAGGTAATTGGGACAATTTGAGTCTTGACCCCCACCGTAAGATGAAACATACAGAAAACCACTGTATGAACCAGTAATCTTTTCACTTCTTACTGCTTAATCTGCTCAGTGATAGAGATGAGTTTTCCAGTTCTACAGAAAAATGGCAGGAGGGACCATGAACAAATTGTACATACCTTGAGCTTTGAGAATAGCTGCTTTCCCTCGCCCAGCTCCAGAACCCTGGTTTTTATTCTTCATGCTCTTTAGCATAGGAGCATTCTTCAACATATCCGGTAAGATGAGAAACCGTATCTTGCTGCCCCTGATGTACACCTGCTCGAGCTGTGCGACCCGTCCATCTCTGTATGTCACTGTTATGTTGGACATCTGGAAGGTAAAAACCAGTCAGTGCTCAGACAGGACTCAGCTGTGACACAAGGCATCTCAGCCATTTAAACCTATTCCCAAGACTTTTGCTTTCTCCCCAGTTTAGAAATTAGCTTGATCAGCGTCATCATTTTTGTTTTCTCATATGCAAACAGTTTTAATAAGGCTGTTCTAGTACTAACTATTAGGAAAGCACTCTGATATCAACAATCACTTGGCTGAAGTCAAAATTAGGCCCTCTTAAAATGACTAAAGTAATGTGCATTATATAAACTTCAGTTTCTTAAATCAAGGTTTTTTTATTCTTTATACTCAGTGGCTTTAAATAAAGAACTCTGGAAAAACACAGTTCACAGGACAGAATCTTAAAATCCCTGATATTACGGACAGGGATGCCCAATCCTACTCTGAAACTGGAAATAAGCTCTTGCCTCTTCGGAGCACTCTATAATGCTGGAGCACCATGGTAAAAAGCAGCAACACAGTTTTCTTTATCCCAGACAACAGTCTTTTAATCACTTTCAGCCTTCCCAGGCCCAGATCAGCCAACCTTCCCTCCATCCTTGTGAAGCAAAAGATACCTGGCAATTCATGTTGTCTTCAGCTTCAATAAGTTTGCCTCGATAAACTTCTCCTGTATTGGTTTCACACGTCACAATGTGGCCCTCTGCCTCGTGCAGGACCTTGATTGGCACTCCAATCGACATGGCTGCAGTGCTGTGGCTCTACACCTGAGGCAAAAGGAAAACAAAAGTTGTTATTACAAAGAAAGATGTAGAATAATCTCGACCTACGCAATCCATCATCTTCCCCATTAATGTAAAGCACCAATTTTCTCACATTTAAACGCAACGTAACGCTTTGACTATGCATCAATAACACTTCTCTAGAGACGTGCCCATAGAGAGACTTTAAATATTAACAGCCAATCATTTCCAGGTCTCGTCTAGGAAATTCACTTTAAAGTACCACGTAACAAACCCCTCGTATCTCCACGGGAAGAGCCCCAGGCACATCCCATAGCGGTATGGCCCCTGCGGGCCCAGCAGGCAGCACGGCCGCGCTCGGGGGCCGCAGCGCCAAGCACCGGGCCCTGCCGTGAGGGAGCCGGGGCCGCCCCAGCCCTCCCGCACACCGCCGCTCTGACCCGGCCCCTCAGGGGATGCGGCGCCGCTCGGGCGCGTCCCCACAGCGCCCGGGGAGCGAGAAGGCCCCAAAAGGGGACCCGGCCCGGAGCCGGCACCTACCGCCCAGCGCTGCCCGCGCTCTCCGCTAATGGCCTCCGCTGCCTCCCGCCCTGCTCCGCGCGCCGGAACCGGAACGCGGCGCTGGGGGCGGCGCGGCTTCGTCCCGTCCGCTCCCGCCCGGGGCCAGCCCCGCAGTGCCCCGTGCCCGGGGCAGGGCTGCGCGTCCCCCGCCCGCCGTGTCATGCCCCTGCCCGCCCGCA
>VZRV01010669.1:1145123-1277296 GCA_013398115.1 Falcunculus frontatus | reverse complement strand
GGGGGGCGGCGGGGTCCGCCTGAGGAACGGGGCTTGGAGTGGTCCCAGCGGACGGCGGGGAGCGGGCGGCTCCTGCGGGCCCCGCCGGAGCCCCCGGCCGCCTCTCCGTCCTCCCGAGGCGCGGTGCTGCGGGTTTCGCCCGCAGCAGCGATGTGGAATTACCGGCTCCGTTGGTAAGGTCGTGGCGGCGAGGATCTGGCAAAGCGCAGAGGGGTTCGCAGGGTGATTTACAGGCACGGGCTGGTGTCTCGTCTTGGGACAGCCGACAGCCATCACTGAAGAGCTCTGGGTGTGTTGGGAAACAGGTGATTGGAAGCTGAACGGCCAAGAAAACTTGTTATTGCTCTCTGGAGCTTTCACGTAGAAAACACGTACCCTTTGGTTAATGTGGGACTTGCTAGAGGCCCTGGCTGTTAACAAAAAGGGGACAGATTCATACCATGCCAAGAAAAATTGATGATAAAATACTTAAGAAGTCCTGGTTTGAGGACAAGTGGGAATTGGTTTTCTTTTTATTTTTTTTTTGTTACGATACTTGAGAGCACCTTAAGCTAGATGAATTTAAAAGACCGAATATATCAACTGGTATGCCACTCTTTCAAGTCATGATTAAACAGGGGAACAACTAGGAAAAACATAACAACATTATCTAAAAAGTTCTGTAAGTAATATTACATCAAAACTTGACGAGTCCATGTGACGTCAAATGCATTTTTATTCCCATCATAAAATGTAGACGACCTTGTTAAAAAAACTTCTCAAAGGCCTTTCTAGATCAAAGGTTACTGAGAAAAGCCCTTTGTAATTAACTCACTTTGGTCAGTGCTGAAGCAGCAATGACAGGCACAGCTCTTCAAGTCCTGCCAGTGGTGAGGGTGTTCCTGAAACTGAAACCACCACATTGCCAACTCCATAAAAATAAAAACTGAGGCAAAGGATGGAGCTTGAGTTTTGGGAGATATTATTAATTTTTGGTAGATATTATTAATTTTCCCTCTCTATTGAGGTGTTGATGGAATTAATTCAAAAGGACAACTGGTGCCACTTGTGAGTTTTAACTTGTGAGTTTTGTTAAAATTCTGTAAATTACCATCCCTGAGAAAACAGACATCTATAGAAAAGGCTTAAATCTGTGGGGCTTCTAAGAGATTCCAGTCCAGAGATCTTCGTATGTTTTCTCCCAGTTTGGTTTAACTCCTCTTGTGGCGCAGAAGTACATTCAGACACAAGAGAAAGGATGAATACCTGTGTCTTACCTGCTGTTATGCAGGAGGAGATACGGCTTCAGTTGAGGGTTGGTGGGTACATCATCCCACCGAAAAAAAAAAAAAAAAAAGAAACTTCCAAGGGAAGAGGGAGTGAAAATGCAGTGATCTAGGTATGGAACAATAAAGGAGTATGAGATTAAACCAAATGCTTATCTGTACAGAAATACTAAATGTACGTTCCCCTAAGAAAGAAAAAAAATGCACCTATCAGTCAGACAAAAACATGTTCCTAAGTTTCCATGGCTGTAGTGCTGAGGACAGGCTGACTTTTAGTGGCATGGCAAAGCATTCCTGTATGAATTGACATGGTTCGTGTTCTGCTCACACAGTTGACTGCATCCAGCTGAAAGTGCCAGTGATTCAGCAGCTGTACCACTGGGACTGCGGGCTGGCCTGCTCCAGGATGGTGCTTCAGTAAGTGGCCCTCTCAGTGTGGGAAATCCCATTCCATGGGGAGGGATAGCGGGAAGCAAATCCCAGGGAGAAGAGGTGTGTTGAAGCAGCCATGAGTTCAGTCTTAGGAGAGCAGCAGTTTTTGAGGTACCCTTGGACAGTGACTGCTGTTTGGGCCTGGCCCAGCTCTCTGGCAGGAGCAAGGGAAAATAAACTGAAGTGAACTTCAGAGCCTTTTGAATAATTGACTGATTAGACAGATGCAGAATACCTAATCAGCTCTATGAACTTTGCAGGCTGGCATGCATAAGCTCATAGAAAGTGTTGCCTCTTTCCTGTTGTTACAATTCAAAACTGATAGTTAGCTGTGACTCACCTGATTCCTTTCTGTGTTTTCAAGTGATGGGTAGGTGTATCCCAGTTTATGAGTGTGTGCTGTACCTGTACCACCTCTGTCCTGCTAAGCCCCCAACCCGTGGGATGAGTGTTTGTGTTCCAGAAGTAGTTTCAGCTTCAAAACTATGTTGCCCGCTGGGGATTTTTTTTGGTTTATTTTTGGTTTTACTTTTTTTTTTTAAATAGTAGCTGTCCTGCTGAACTCCTCTTTCCTTCCACAGAGGAACATGAGCTTAGGTGCAGGAGAAATACCTATTTAGATGTCCACTTAGTAGATATGAAGCAGAAGATTTTCATTTCTCTCCATCCCTTCTGCCAAGACGTTAGTCCGTGTGCTGGTAATTTCCCATCTTGACTACTGTAACCTCTATTCCCTTTACCTCTTTGCCACTCTAGTCTGCCCAAAACTCAGCTTCCAAGATTATTCTTCTCACCCTGCTGATCTGATCCTGTTTGCCATCCATCCTCAATTCCAGTCCCTTTTTATTTTTTATCATTTATTTCCATTTGTTTTCTTACTTTCAGAACTCCCTGTAACTGCCTAACCCTGCCCCTTTGAAACCCGTCCCAAGCTTCCTCCTGATTTCATCTCCCCTTTTCTTTCTTTTGTGTCATCAGTGCCTAAGACACGTGTCCTTTGAATATTTACTGAATTCCTTTACGGCTCCTCCTTTTGAAATCCATCTATTGCGTGAAGGAAGTCTTAGTCTTTAACTCTTCTTTCTGTGTTGGCTCTAATACACTTGTACATTTACACTGTAAACGCTTCAGGACAGAGTTCTATACCAGCTTGCCTCTGGTACAGCACCTGTACACTTCTAGCACTCTAAAATAGTCAAGGCGCCACACATTTCCAATTTTAAGAAGTCAGCAATAAATCCAGTTAAATATTCCCTACTCCCTTCCCTTAAATTTCTGTCTCCTTTGTGGGTTTGTTTGATTTTTTTTTTTTTGGTTATTTCTTAGCCAAGCCCACTGTTTCAGTTTTTATGTGCTGTGATGTAGAGGCTTGGGCTACAGCACACATTTTGCTTCTCCTAAGATCTGTGCTTCCCTTCCCCTGCCTTTCCTAATACCATAGGTACCTGAATCATTTGGACAATGATGAGTTTCAGAAAGCCATCCAGGAACTCCAGTTAACAAAGAGTATCTGGACTATTGACCTGGCCTACCTAATGCGGCACTTTGGAATTAAGCATAAATTTTGCACCCAGACACTCGGAGTGGACAAGGGCTACAAAAATCAGGTTAGTATTCTCATCTATAGGGGGAGAGCAGGCAGCTTTAAAAGCCTCAAGTATCATGCTGTAAAAGCTCTGCTGTGTTACTGATAGTCAACCACGGTTAATTTGACCTACTGCCAAAACTGGCACAAATCTGTTCCAAAGGCAGTATGATCCCACGTATTGATTCCATCTTTTGAATTTTTAAAAAGTTTGCATGTAGTGTTCGTGAAAGGTTCCAACCTATTTGACAGCCTTGGAGACTGAAGCCCTGTATTTATCTACAGAACAGGTACAGCCTGGGCAGCAGCAGTGTTTAGCTTCCACACTTTCCCCACCACCGTGCCTCAGCCTTGACCTGGAAGATCCACCTCTAGAGGTGAGAGGGGAACTCAGCCTCCCATCCACTGAGAGCTTGGCCTCTCCAGGACTGCCAACAAGGGGCCAAGGAGGGCCTATAGTAGCAGTGGCTTTAATGCCAGCTCCTGCCTAGTTTCCCCTGGGAAACCAGACAGGCTTCTCTCATGTAGGCAGCTGAACAGCCACTGGATAGAAACTGCAACAGTAACTGACCAGTAGCGAGTTTAATTTGTAATTCAGAGCAGAAATCCTTGTCCTGCTTCCAGTGAACTAAGAGAGAGATCTTTTATCCCATAGCCAGATCTCCAACTTATGCAGGCCCTTGCTAGCAGACTCTAAGTGGTGGATTACCCAAGGTAAACACCATTCCAGTTCAGAACTTCTGTTATTTCCACAGTCATTTTACAGGAAGCACTTTGACACAGAAGAGAATCGAGTGAATCAGCTCTTTGCACAAGCCAAAGACTGCAAGGTGCTGGTGGAGAAATGGTAAGCTTACAGTTTTCTTTCTCTTTGGAGATTCTGTGGGCCCCTGTTTTTCTTGGAGGTGCCAAGTTAAACTGCTGAAACAGACTGAAATCAAGCCCTAAGACTTTTTTTGCCAGTTAGTGTCTTTCTGTTATATCTGTCTCAAAAACCCCCATGCACATCAAGAGCTAATAATGAAGTTTGAAGAAAAATTAGTCTTGATGCAAAATAAGTGATATGAAAATGCTGACAGGAGCTGACTATTTATGCTTTGAATTTGGTTATCTATTACACTTAGGCAGTAGGGAGTGCCTACAGCACTCTAATTGGCCATTGCTGGAATTAAGGAGAATGCTGTGTGGATACAGAACTCATTGTCCCAGAGCTATGCAAACATTATGGATCTCTGTTCCTACACAAACATGCCAAGTACAAGTTAGCAAAGATTTTGCCAAGGGGACCATGAAAGAGGGAACTCCATCAAAGAACTGCAAATCCAGAAGAAATGGAAAAACTGCAGAATTGTTTCACAACCAGTAGTGGAATTCTATTGGGAAGTGGCTAAGCATCCAACTTGAGCTGTGTCCCTTTTTACAGGGAAGCTGGATTTTGGATCCCTGTTGTCGAAGTGGGGTAAATGATTAGGGGTAAGCAAAGAAGACAGGATATGGGGCAGCCACAACAGCATTTGAATACTGGAGTGTAACTTATATTTAGCAGAATCAAGTGTCCTTTCTAACACGTGTGGAGTCACCATCACTCTAACTACAGCTGTGACAGGACAGAATGGGCACTCAGACCCTCTTGCTTTTGCAGTCTTAAGATTGTGGCCTTGATCAAGGCAGGGACAGAGGGCATATCTACCTGTGCAGTACTGAGCCTGGGGCATCAGAGTGGGGAACTGACATTGGAAAAGATGAAGTAAAAAGCACATGAGTTCAATCAGGTGGTACACACAGCACAGACATCTGGAACAGATCCAAGTGATGAATTTCTCATGTATAGAGAACACACCATCTCTGCCTCAGTGAAGGACAGCATTTAACAGATGAGGTTAGAGGTTATGTTTGGTGGATACTTACTCTCTGTAGGAGGTACTGTAGAAATAAAGCCTCAAGAGTATCAGAGGATTCAAAACTGCAACTGGGAGAAACACAGTCCTGTGTGACACAGGCAAATCTGGGCACATCTTAATTTGGTTAGTGGTTACATAGTATTTAACCACGCAGTCGATAAAGATTTGGGGTTTCAGAGATAAGCTTTTCTAACAGCAAGAGAGAACACTTCACTTAAAATTTTCCCACAACAGAAGTCACTCAAGTTACTGAGTGAGTTGCCAGCTCAATTCTCTTCTCTGGGGCATCTGATATAAATGTCATCTCAGACTGTGTTACTGCAGAATCCAGAGCTGTTGCTCTGCACTTCAGTAGCAGCAATGAAATGAAAAGGCCGTGAATGCTGGAGGTTCTGTCAGGCTTTGTCCACAGCAAA
This sequence comes from Falcunculus frontatus, assembly GCA_013398115.1. Taxonomy (NCBI): domain Eukaryota; kingdom Metazoa; phylum Chordata; class Aves; order Passeriformes; genus Falcunculus; species Falcunculus frontatus. Next base: position 1,271,697 of record VZRV01010669.1, on the reverse strand, counting down.
GCATCCAGGGTTTAACAGTAAAGAGCTGTACCTGTGATACAGAAGCGACTCTGCCAGCTGCACTGTCCACCATCACGCACTTCCTTTGCACCAACCTCTTTCAATAAGCGTGTCTGTTTTTTTCCTGGCAGCACAGTAACCATTCAAGACATCCAAAACCACCTGTCCCAGGGTCACGTAGCCATCGTCCTTGTGAACGCAGTCCTGCTACTGTGTGATCTTTGCTCAAGTCCTGTCAAATACTGCTGCTTCCTTCCCATCGGACAGAAGTGCTTCTGCAGGAGCCCTGACTACCAGGGCCATTTCATTGTGTTATGTGGCTACAACAAAGCCTCAGGGAGTATTTACTACAACAACCCTGCCTATGCTGACCGTGAGTAGCCTGTCCCTTTTAGATGGATTCTCAGCCAGTGCATTACTAACAAGTCTAACACAGAGCCACAGCTGGACCTCCCCTCACAGTGCACAGGCATTTCAAGCATCATTGCCCAATTTGTCAGAAGGGGCTTTGCCACAGTAATTACATCAGTGCCGCGTTCTGTGGTGTGATTTAGTTGAAGCATTCAGATAGGCATTCTAGCAAATGGCTTGTTTGGCTTTCAGATGGGTTAGTGAGAGATGCTGAACTGTCTGTGTGCAGAATATAACAGAAGGGCCAATTGAGTACCTATCTGCAGCATTACTTCAGTCAGCTCTTTAAGGTGAAAAAATCTGAGTAAAGCTGTAACCTAAGCTGCTGGGTCTAGTCTCTATACCAGTTTTGTTTGTGGAGGCTGTTACATCCAGTGTAAGAACCTTTCACCAGCAAATCCTTCTGAATTTTTCATAACTATTTGTTCCTCCTTACCAGGAACATGCTGCACCAGCATCAGTAACTTCGAGGAAGCCAGGACAAGTTACGGCACTGATGAAGATATTCTGTTCATCTACACAGACAGCTGACATCCACAGAGGACACTCCTGCCCCTTCCTGCACAGCCTGCACGGCAGCTGGCTGCTCGTCTCAGGATTCCCCTGCACACACCTCGCTCCTGAACTGCAGTGGGACCCTCCACAAGGGAGGCTTTATAGATATTGACAGGACTATATTGCAATGCTGTCTTTACTTTTTTTTCTCTGATGATGTATCTGATTTTGCAATGTCTGTCTCTGGTTTATTTCTGGTTTTGGTTTTTTCCTAATTTTCAACATTGCACATTTGACAGCAGTTCTAAAATACAGGCACAGAGCCTGTTCACTTTCAGCTTATTTTAAAATTAAACACATAAGAAAAAAGCACCAAATTTATGAACTTTAACACTTGGTAATATTTGCATAGGTTTAGGTAAACAAAGAAAAATAAATAGAAAATACCTGCTTCTCTCTCTGTCAAAGCATCAAGGGCTGCTCTTCATCCAAAATCAATGGATTTGAAGTTCAGCAGAGTATTATAAAAGGAAGAAAATATTAACTTAAACTACTTTTAAATAACAAAAAAAATGCCTTGCTGGCTCATCAGTATTGTCTGCAATGTAGGAAACTTCCCATGTACCAAATTCACAGAGATTTAGCATTTATGCAACTGCAATACTGGAATTGCTCCCTTGCACTAAACACTCAACCTCTTTTGGCTAAATCCTCTTGGATGACTGCTCAGAGCTCCATATGGCTCCAAAAGTTTAAGTGGAAAGATTTTATTTGCACTTGGAAGTCTTTATTGCTCTTCTCAATAAACAAAAAAGTTTGCTCTGAATGTTATGCCACCCACATGTGCCAGTTTCTACAGAAACCATTCTGAATATGAACTTTAAACTTACTAAGCAAATGCAGAAAATTATCATCCCCACTAATGGTATATATTTTGTGTGTAAAGTGTAAATATCTGACAGCATCTACTGCATTGTGGCTAAAATGCTGAATCATAATTTGAGCCAAATTTTGCTGTTGGTACTAGTTCAGTGACCTTCTAAGAAGAGCTAAAATCAATTAAAAGGAAATACAAACATCTCTGCTATAAGTAAGAAGGCAGGAACTTAAGATTTTTCTAGCTCTTATACTACAGCTGTATTTGGGTTAAGTTGTTGCTGTATTGAGACATTAAGTGAAATTGGTAGCAGCCCAGTCCTTTCCTCTGTTACGTGAGGAGCACTCTGAAGTGTAAGAAAAAGCCACTTATTTCAGCTTCATCCATCATAATTCCCTGTAAGTCTCAATCTTCAGTCCTGCCTATATGAAAGTGAGTAGGAAAATCAGCACTGATGTAAAACTAGGAAAATTTGCATTAAAGACAGAGATCCCACACCTCTGGCATGGTTTTAGGAAAAGAACTGTTCAAGTTCTGGAACTGTGTGGAATAACGCTAAAAGGATATTGTTATTTACTGGTGGATATAATAAATAGGAATCTACTTTCTGCATAGAAAGGTTTTTTTACCAAGATAAACATTTTTTTTATTTTCAGTTTCTTTCTTTTTTCAGTTGACTGAGAAGTATCTATACAGTGTTCACTAAGTATTTAGTAGAATCAAGAGTGCTCCTTTGTACAAAGGCAGAAAATAGTAATAGACATCTAAAATGCAGTAACCCTTAAATTCTAAACAAAAGTACATGAGAGGAAATTTTGTGTGTCAAATTTTGCTTATCATTGGTGAAGTTTAAATACATTCTGGCACTGATAGCTGCAAAAAGAGTAACAGGTAGGATGTGATTTGTGTAGAACCGGTACATCAGTGCCATCAGCAGAATCCCTCCAGAAGAAAGGTACAAAGCCTATTGTAAATAATGCCTTTCAACTCCTCCAAAGTAAGTAACCAGAAGACCCCTGATCTGGGAATCTTTATGTCCAGGGCCAAAATTGTGATGTTTGATTTAGAGAGATTGTATTAGCTCTGTTAATAATTAACAGGTATGTAAGCTGCAGGCTGTTAGAGTACTTCCTTAACCCATGCATTTTCAGGTAGGTAGTTCATTCAATACCATTAAACTGCCACAGGATTTATCTTAAAGCAGGCTTGATTAGTTAAATGAAAACAATTCTCACAAAAGGCTTGTAATTGACATTCAGCATCTTACTGTCTGTTACCAAAAGTGAGTCCTGAGCTTATAGAAAACATGATCTTAAGGGCAAGCTAAGGGTTCTGAAGTGCACAGACAGGTGTAACAGTATTGACTGGTAGGTGTTTGGTACCCAGGGTTTAATGCTTCGACAAAAGTGAAATATAAACAAAGCTGTCTAAGCTAGTGCAGACAAAAGGAGAGATCCGTTATTACAACAGGATTGTGTACGGCTGCCAAATAGAAGACAGCTATGAGAGATGAAAACTCAAGGAAGAAGCGAAAGCCAAGTGAAAAGACTGAGTATATGACACAAATTCAGCTGAAAAAGCAGCTCACTGCACAAGCATTCAGAACATCTGCATTTTCTGAAACTTTGTTTCCCATTACAAGACTGTCTATCAAAACACTCATTCTGAAAATGTCGTTGCTTTGTTTCTGTCAGGATGTCAATAGCAAAGGAAGGGGATTTTACATGCAGGGATTTTATACATAAATATATTTTTATTTGTAATTAAGCCATTCTCAATAAAGGTTAAACTCACAGATAACCCTGTAACATAATGTAGCAAGTGTATTTATTAACAAGTTTATTAGGAAAAATGTTTTTGAAAATTTGAAATTGTAAATTGGACAAACAAAAGAGATCAAATATTTATTACAGCTATAAATTCATAGTTGCTGGGCTGTAAATTGTATTCAGTCTGCATTGCCTGAACACCTATTGCCATCACCCAAATCACAGGAAGCAAATTTTCAGAATACAGTACTACCTAAGAAGAACAAATGTATCATTATTACCTTTATTCCACAGCTGGTTTGTGTACTCTGCAACTACCACGTATCCTACTGGAGTGCAGCCCCAGGGAAGGAGTTTTCCTTGCCCATCGTGAGTTTTCTGTTCACAGTGAAAAGCATGCAACTGCCCCAGCCTTGCCCATGCATTGGCCAGGGTCTCTATTTCTGCTTCCTGTCAGGGCACTGAGCTTCGGAAGATACCAAAGCATCTCTCTGAGCATGACTTCTGCACCTTGAAGGGGCCCATCAAAGACATCGATCCAGCTGTGGTTGTTTAAAAGGCAACAGAACCAAAGTGGTCTTGCTTTACAGCACCCACAGATCTTCAAACAATGGGGATGTCTGGGACATTACTCAGCTATAACAGAACTGCATCAAGTAGTTCATAAGCAGAAAAAGCAAACAAAACCCAGATGAAAACAATTTCTGCCTCCTTTCTCCCTAAATTATGCATTTGGGCAGAGGGTAAAAACTGGAAAGCAGAAATAAATAGATGTACAATGCAAAGTTTACGTAAAAATTTTCATGTCCTCTGAACTCATCCTCTCTATCAACTATATCACAGTACACTCTATGTGTTTCTACACTAGAAAAACACTGGATTTATTTCTAGCAAGGAACAAAACTTTGGACTCATTAGTGCAAATAACAAACAAGAAGCCATTTTCAATTATTTTACGTAACACAGTTTTGAATCCTATTAATTAAAATTGGTTACATGAAATTAAACTGACAACATTAAAACAGCAACTTGTGATTCACAGTAAAGCTATCATCCCACAGTAACTTTGAATTTGTCTTGTAACATCTGAGTGTAACGAGATGTTCTCTCTTACTCTTTGATGATATTGGGTATAAAGTAAGGCTGGATTGCTTCAGCCAGCTTTTCTGCATACATTTCATATCTACCAGTCATCTGTAAAAGAAAAATCAAAGCTTCAGTTCTTTCAGTGAGCTACAAAATCCACTGGTTGGTTTTTTCTATGACAATATACGATTTAATTGTCCCAAGCATGAAAACCATAATTCACTCAAAACTCAAGATCTCCAGTGCCTTAGCACAAACTATTTTTTATAAAAGAACTCATATTATGTTGCCTAGGCCTGTATTTCTATCCAAAAAAGAAGTGTATTTCCACCCTAAAAAGTCAAACTTAAGTTTTAAATTAACACCTTCCTGTCTTGCAGCTCTCCTTCAGTGACAATCACATCAGCTGACTTACTACTAATGGCTATTCTGGTTATTTGGATAGCTGAAAGTTGAATGTGAAAGGTGGACTTGCTTTCTTATACATCAACAATTTTTTAAGTTACGTCAGTGAAGGCAAAGGAGTGTATCCATAATTAGGGCTTCATGTCATGTCCTTGACAACCAAGGAACCCTGCTGCCAGCAGTAAGTCTGCATATATGTCACTGACAGTGTTTGGGTTACCCTTACTTCACCCTTTAATAATACAAAATATCAACGGTTTGGGCAATGGAGCAAGTGCTGGAAGTGCTGCAATATAGCACCTGATGTAGTGCTGTCATCCTCTTCTGCAGTGCACAGCTCACAACATTGGCTCTGGGAGGGGCAAATTACATCTTTATTTAATTTGTTTAACCCCTTTGCTGCTCTAAGTTTAGCAAAGACATTCTACTGAATGTGCCTTTCAGGCATCATTGGGTGCAAACTGCAGCTACTAGAGCAGGTTAAATAGGTTCCTACTTGCTATTAAGGGTTTTCTGCAGTGGGTAACCAGTGACGGCTCTTCCTCATTCCCCTCGGCAAGAACTACCTTTGTCTTGGCCACAACTGAGAGGAAAAGGAAACAGCTCTCCCCTGTCACATAAACAAAACCACAGCTGTGCCTTATGTGCCAAAACCCAACAATAGCACTCCACGCCATCAACATAAAATTAAGGTGCTGAAAGCACAAGACTTGAAGACAACAAAAAATACAGAATTCTACACAAAACAGCCAAAGGACAGTGTTTTGCTTTTACTGTTTGTTTTTCCTAATTGATACAATTGCTTTTGTTCAGATACCCCTACTAAGCTGTTATAAGCAATGCTCCATGTGCTTCCTGACACACCAAGTCTCTACTCCACAGTAAGGGCCTTGGACTTTGGTGGCAAAGCAAAACTAAATACCTGCCTGACTTAAAAAACTAGGACTCCCTCAGCACAACTTAATTTCATTATGGCAACAACCACATGTCTAACATAGGCATCTGTCAAATAACAAATGCAATTCTTTTCCAGAAGATGACCTGAAATTACTTCTTGGTTTTCGCCCCTATATATGGATTAGCAATATTAGCAAAGAAATTAAGCTCTAGATAAGAAATTACTATTTTTTAATTAGAAAGCTTATTCAGCATTTCAAGTCCACAGAGACTTTTCATTTTTATGTCAAACTGAAATCAAAACATGTTGAATATTGTACCATACTGTACTGCACAACAGGCAAATAAACCAGGTCTATAAAAGAAATGTCTGCTTGCAGTAGCATGATGTTCAAAAATTGACACTCCTTGCAAATGATTACTTATTTTAAATACTAGGTGATCACTGAAGAACCTGCATACATTGTACAGCCGCTAGCCAGGAGTTCTGGTCTACTTTGTTAGGATTCAAATGATGCTGATCTTAAGAGTGGATAGGAAAAAGTTTTAGTCTCTAGCAGTACTGAGGACTAGAACAAAAGATCTGTCTCCACAGAAGCAAGCAAGATGGTTTCTTCATCAACAAAGCCTATTTCCGAAGCTGCCACTTCTCTTGTTTTTTTGTTCCAACAGGATCTTTGTGTGGCCTGTTATAAACTCGATCAGATTTAAAAAGGAACTAGAGTGCCATTTGTTTTAAAAAAAAAAAATCTCGTCACTCTACTAAACCAGCATATAATATAGCACCCCACATAGCTTGTACTTGCACAAGTGAAGGGTTAGCAAGCTGCTGTGCTGAGGCTGCCATTTCTTCAACCAGCACTGCTGCTGGACAAATTAAATCCAGTTATGCCCTCTGGAAAGATGAACCAAATTAGCTTTACCTCAGAATACAAAAAAAATAGTAATAAATAAGGTTTTTAAAGCCATGTGGAGTGGCTAACAGCCATCTTAATCTGATTTAGATAAATTCAAAAGTGTGTTAAGATGCTTCAGAAATGAATATACACAGTACACAGTTCTTTCTCTGTAGTTTCAACACATCCACAAATTCAGGAAGTTAACATTGCAAAAAGTTTGCCTTCAGAAAGTTCTCTGAAGCTTGTGGGTTTGGGTTTTCACTAAATTTCACCAAAACTGACAATTAAAGCCTTTATGAATACATAATAGTACCATGTTAGATGAGATCCAAAGCCCGGCTCAGCTCAGCAACAAATGCCTATGTTCACTGCATAAGGAAAGCACAAACTCTTCCCCAGCATTCTTCAGAGCTCCTGGAAGTCCACATTAAAGTCCCGAGGCTAAGGTTTTCATTTGAAAGCTACTAGCCTAGTTTCCCTGAATTTAGCTACTCCTTTTCGAAATCTATTTATGCTTTTGGCCTCCATAACATCCTGTTAAATTAGTTCAACAATTTAAGCTCTGAACTGTTACAAAGAAAAAAAGAAAGACTGCCTTTTAACTATTGTAACATGACAGAATCATTATCAAACTTGTTAGTTCTAATATCATATTTTCTTTATAATCAGGCTTACCTTAAAATTCCACTTGTCACCGACTTGCCTGCAGAGGTTTAGATCCATCTCTACCACCAGCAGCCCATCCTGGGTGCGAGAGAGTCCCGGGGTCCTGCTGCCGTCTGGCGCTGCTACGTAGCTTGAGCCATAGAAATGGCCCAACTCATGGTGTGCTTAAAGAGATTTTTTAAAGGCATGTATTGCCATCTGGAAATAAGTATCTAATTTAACATGCAGTGTCCCATGAAACCTGACTTAATTTCTTGGGGACTCACTGTCCTTTAGGCAAGATAATCATCCTGAAGAGTCACAGCATGATCCTAAAGTAACTGCAGCTTTGGCCAGCAATTACTTTCATGCACAGTACACCATCAAATTATCAGAAAAATCTCACTGCACTGCCTTTCAAATAATGCATCACTATGCTTTCCCATTACTAAGTCCCCAGACTAAAGGCTTTGCTTTCATTGTTTTTTACTTAGCATTTGAATAAATTCTAATCGTCAAATCATACATTTTCAAAACAGCTGACAGAGAGGCACCCATTCCATTTTCAGTGAAAGGTCAGAGGTGAAAACACTGGGATTTGAGGCACAGAAAAGATGTTATTTCATATTGCACAACTCTTGAGTTGTGCCAAAAATCAATCACATCTGTTGTACTACTAAGTAATGGATACCACTGACCTTTTTCATGCAGCTGCTAAAAACTGGCTAAAAAAGGCTCAGGCCCACTCTGGATAGAGCCACAGGCAGCCATGGTTTGCACAGCACAAATTACAGTGTTTCAACATGTAAGTACATACAAGAAAATCTCATACTCCTCACTCTTTAACTTTCAGCAAATCTGGGAACTGGTACTGAATGTGATTTCTGAACATACCTTTTCCACCATCTCCAGAAGTAAAGGCGTTTTTGTAGTATTCCTGTGAAATAAGAGGAATCCATAGGTGGCAGTATAATTCCGTTTCATTCAAGAAATCCTTGCTAGTCTATCATATTTTGGAAGTTTATATAAATCTACAAAGATTTTTTTCTGGCACATGATCAGCACTGTCTAAAGGGAGTCATCAGAGAGGCCTAGTTTCTGTGATGGATAGGATAGAACGCAAGGTCTTTTTTGTATCACTGCCTGTTGTTCATACACTTTGGGGAACATGCCTCGTATCTATTTCACAAGTTTAAAGAGGCAAAAGAGGTGATACTTAACCAAACATATCTTTTTCGATCACAAAAACAGGCAAACATTCACATATCATCAAAAACAAGTCTGGATTTCTGCAGGGAATCTAATATAAAAAACACGCACATAGGGTACTTGGACTAATCTGAAGGTAAGAATGACTTATTGCATACACTATTAATTTTCATTATAGAATTTTAAAGTCCAGAAAGAGGTAGTATGTGTACAACAGCCACCAGCTGTGTACCATTGACTCGAGGATATACTAAATTTTCAGTCATTATGGCTAAAAGAATACTGATTTCACCAGGGAAACTGGGAGAGTTAGCAAAAGGGCGGGTGCCTATTACAAAGATTCAATTCAAGAACAGGAAGCAGCTGCAACCAAAAAGTAGGCTGCCAGCAACAAAGGCAGCTCTCAATCTCCTCATCACTGTCTTGAAATCACATCATAAACCCTAGGTACAGTAGTTACACAGCAGAGGAATCCATGCATTCTAGTGCTATCAGTCCCTTGCCTTGAATGAACTCATGCTCCAACACCTGAATTACGGAATGAGATGAAACAACGAAGATACGAACCGTTCCTACTCTGTTGATGGGACACGTGAAGCAGTGATTGGCTATGGCAGCATTTCTGGCTTCAATCGGCCACAGAGCCTCGCTGCAACACACAAAGAGGCAGCAGGTATTCACTACTTGTACACTTCAGTGCTAAATCTAGATTCTCACTGTCTCACACTGAGCATTTTCTGTCAAAGAAGCCTAAGTTAGCTTTTAGGAAATCAAGTCAGTAGGGTGCAATAATGTTAATCTGCAAAAGATTAATCTCGAGGGACAGTTTACACTGGTCCAGTCTGGTTCGAGAGGCCTGATAATCATAAAATTGCCAACAGTTTAAAAAACTGTTTTTGAGAAAAGGGTATCTCAGCTTGGTTCTGAAAACTACAATTTGATCCCACACTCCTAGGTGGACAATGCAAGCTGGTAAGGTAAGCCTGAACATGACTACTACCTATTATATAGCAAAGATATTACATAAAAAATCTAAATAAACTCTCAGTTTTCAGAACACCAGCTGGATGCTGGTTAATGTTGTCTTAAAGACAGGAGACCTGCTGATGTACAATAAAGTTCTGAAAGAGAATCAGTTACTGGGAGCAGACCAGGAGCCCAAAATTCCAGGGGGAAGAGAATGCAGGCTCCTTTGTGAATACGAAACAAGGAGACTACACTTCCAAGACCTCAGCGAGGTGCCCTTTAGGCCTCAGTGAGGGGCTCAGAGGTTCAGTTAACCCAAAAATGGAGCAACGGCATAGATCAGTTTGTATTTTACCTGAGTGTCCCAATAGTGGCTGAAGGGTTAAAGATGATCTCTGCTCCATTAATGCTATACATGAGCCAGTTCAGAGGGTGGTGGCGCCCATAGCAGATATTCACAGCAATTGTCCCAAACTGTGTCTGAAACACTGGGTGTCCTGTATTTCCTTCCATATAGTAAGTAGACTACAAACAAACAAAACAAACCAAACCAAAATGAAACACAAAAAACCCAAAAACCAAAAAAAACCCCAAAAAACCCCAAAAAAACCAACCAAACAAAAAAATCCCACAAAGGCAGACTTCTTAAAAAAGTGCAAAGAAGTACCTCCAACTAAAAAAGCTTTTTAATCTCTAGGTGGAAGGCTGAGGATAATAGGATGAATAAGATTTACAAAAGCACTTAGGCAGTAGAAAAGATGAATACGAAAATGTCAAAGCAGCAGCAGGAGTGTGTATTCACTGAAATTACACTCTTATATCTGCTTTCAAGCAAAGTAACTTTTTTTATGCAGCAGGCAGTGCACTTCCAAAATGTGCTGCCTTCTGAAAGTACTATCACTAGGTTCAGACAGTGATAAAGACCCACAGATAAGAACGAGACAGAACATGCCATGCAGCGTTCCTTATACAATGCTGTGGGTATCAAAGGAGCACAGAAGATGCAGTGGCCAGGCTGATTCCTGACAGTATCCTTTGGTGCTGACCTGAGACAGAAGAGCAAGGGACACAATCCATCATCCTGACCCAATGGGACTTGTCTCTTATCAAGGAAAGCGTGCTGTAAAGTAAATCCCTCTTTATTGAAATTATCTTGTAACCACCACTGCCATTGGTCCTGAAGGAAGTAGAAACACCTGAGGCCTAAAGCAAGCAGTTACAGCTGGGGAACAAACCTGGGCCTCATGTAAGCATGGGCAAATGGCACGACAGATACAGGAGGGTCACCTTCTGAAACCAAGGACTAGAAGTTCAGTATGTCCAGTAAAAGTAACATCTCGTGTTTCTTATTTATTATCAGGTCTCATGAAATTGCACAGTCCCTTGGGCACTGATTTGATCTCCTTCCATGTCTGTAGACAGCAGACCACACTGTGGGTGCTCACACAAGCATTTTTCAAAACAATTCTGCTGAATGAATATATTTCCATTTTTTCTCCCATTCTCAGTTTCTTTTCTTACAATAGGAGAAGAAAAACAAGAATGCTGCTGCTTCAGGGAATTCATCAGTTCCTATTTCTTTATTTCTCACCAGAGGTCACAATCATCTCCACAGCAATAAACTGTGATGTCTCAAGAAGGATTGATTTTTATCTATACAGCCTCCCACATATGGCAGAATAGGCCACAGACCAATCTCTTTGCCCTTTCCATTTAGCTGTTACTGATTCAACTGCCACGATTTTAACAAGGCTCCTTTCCCATCAGCCCTACAGAGACAACCCACCAGAAATAATTTCAAATTCAGTCTTTCTCTGAGGTTTAACTTTGTTGATAAAGAAAACAACAGTAAAGTAACACGGATTAATATAATCCTTTCCTCTGGCCTGGGTGGTTTCTGAGGTTGCTTTATCAGAACTGTTCAGCTCAGAAGAGTGGACTTAATGCTTTGCTAACAAAGCCAGCTGAAGACAGTGCTGTCTTGGGTAAACACTACTTGATTCTGTAACAAGGTAGATACAAGAAGAAATGCCAGATCATAACAGTATATCAGGAAGCTATAAACAGATTGTTTTGTAGTAATTCTGGCATTTAGGATTCTAAGAACTAACTTCTTTTAGCAAATCTCTTAATGAAACTCTATTTATACTTCACATGAGAAAGTAAAAATATTTTCTTTTTTTAGGTGTCTCTCATTACAGTTTCATAGCTGGAAACAATGAGTTTCTTGGAATCTGTTGATTATCTGCTAAATAATATCTGGAAAACTGAAAGACATCATATTTTTATACAAGCAACAGGAATTTATTTTTTGTTGGATTACATAAGGAACAAATAAAAAAATGTGGAAAGTAACCAATGGATTTGTTAGTTACTACTTTGCTAACTAAAGGACAGACCTGATAAAATAATATTAAATATCAAAATAACTGCTAAAAATACAAGGTAACACTGGTGAGTGACAGACTGTGCCAGAAATTCATTGTCTAGAACTCTATTAACAGCCTCCTCTGAAGAAACTCAAACCAGCCTGATCAGGACTGGGAGCAAGGTCAAAACTTCCAGAGGTCTTTGAACACAAAATTTTGAGACCCCAAAGAACTTTCTATATTAATAAAAAAGCAGTTTAGGTTCTGAAGCCTCAGTTTGGTGACTGGAGCAGTCAGACAGGGAACAAAAGCAACTGCAGGTATACAGCAGCCTTCGGTGCTTAGAAAAAATGCCTCTGCTAATTACTCACTTTAGCTGACAAGGAGAGATTTAGTTAGGCAAGACAATGTATTTTTAGACTTTGGTTAATTTTTAATCCTTATCTTTCTGCTTGTGATAATTCTATGGATGGATAAACTTTTCAGATCTACCAGTTTTCCTCTGATGATGCCTTTACTGTCAGTTCAGTTTCTGAAGCTGATTCTGGAGGATGGCCCAAAACCTGCTGGGGGCTTCAGTTGCAATAATGTGATTAGTAAACAGAAGATGCCATAAATCAGCTATTCAGTCAGAGGCATAATGAATTAAGGGATTCTGCTTGAATAAACACAAGCAAAAGAATTGTCATTTCCAAGACAACCTCACAGAGAAATAGAGAAAGACTGTAAGTAATGTTCATGCTTGAACCATGAAACAATTGCCCCGCAAATTAAATTAAGTTCAACATGCACACATGACAAAACTACCCTAGCCAATCATGCACAACAAACATAACACAGCTGTAACTTAAAAGAATTCTTTTAAAGGATACTTGATACTTTTGAAGTTTCCACTAGGCCAAGGGAGAGTACCTAACAAGATTCAATGTTATTTTTCCTTTAAGACTCATCACTGACACAAAAATTACTCCTTCTTGATAAATTAACTTACTATCACTTCATCTGAGGAAAACTGATGCGACAGTAAGTGAACCATATTTTCTAGAAACACATTGCATTTCCTGCCACTGTGACTCTGACACAACCCATGCTGGTATAAACCAGAGCTGCAAGGTAAGACTAACTTGATTATCACCATACTGCATCTTACCTCATTGAAATCTCCAATCCTTGGAATGTGATTTTTCCTACTTTTGCCAAGGAGAGCTCCAGAATTAGAAATGACCACTGCAGTATTCCACAGAATTCCACCATGCAGTTCATCTCGCTCCAGGACTGGAGATACCACAACCATATTGTATTTCTTTGCAAGCTGCACAAACGAACACAATTCCTCTATTATACACTAACCTGCAGTACCCCAGAATGACGGACATCACAGCTGGCTGAAAACAGTTAATTAAAAGTAAAACAGCATTACATGTTAACTAGAAATGTTAAATAACACAGGTACGAATGAGAAATATAGCAAATTCTGCCTGCCAGTTTATTGGTACATTGTCTTTTCCTTCAAATCACTTCCCTTTCTTTTATTTCTCCAAACTTCCAGTGTCATTAATTCCATAGTGAGAAGCAACAAGTACTTGCCCTAGATCAGACTAAAGATATTCTGCTGGATACAAAATCTTTCATAGCTCAGTCATAGCTGGGCAAATTTTACACCAAAACAAGTCTGATTTTCTTATTTAAAAAAAAAAGTTGTCAGAAAATAAAAGTAAACTCTGTCACTAAACTTCTAATCAACAGTCTCTGGAGAAACAAGAGCCTGACAATAATAAATCTCCTTGGGTCCAAAAAAAGTCCCCTACATTTGTGTCATTCCAGAGGGAAATGCAAACAGTTGTGTGACAGTGTTCCCTGCTCAGAAAAGGCTATCATTCTCCTCACAACTTCATACAAGGATTGTTTAATGCTCAACTGTTCTAGGCAAGAAACATCTTTTAAAAAGAAAATAAAACTATCTGTATGAACAAAAATTCCTCCCTTGTAAAATTTAGGAATAGTTAAATGGGCAGTTTCATAGGATTTTCACGGTAAAAGCTAGTCTTTAAATGCAGAGTAGTATAAAACAATAAAAACTGAGCAGAATTGTTCTCGTCCATTTCAATTTCAATTCGCTATCACAATATTTGTCAAGCAAGTTGAAAATTTATTTTTTATTACTTCAGTTTTCTCAGTGATACCAGAATGGTAGAGAAAGAAGAAATCCATCATTATCAGTGGCAGTTATGGGCTGGGGCTGGATGTGGGTTGGTTTTTTTTTTTTTGCTTGCTTGCTTGGTTTTTTACCTCTTGACAGAATTTTGTTGTTGGCCCATCCTCTGCTGACTCAGCAAATTCAGTCCAAGGAAGTTTCTCTCTTGTACAAAAAGCAAAGGGCATGGCTGGAAAACACCAAAGCAAGGCAAAATGTACAAGAATGTTCATGCCACTCAAGAAATACATGCTATTTGCCTGAATACTGATTAAAAAATTAAACAATTAAGAATGATTCAACTGTTTTTCTTGTTTAAAGGCAAAAGCTATTTAAAAATATTTTTAGCAAGGGCAAGGAGTTTTGAGCTCACATAGAGCAAACCAGAAGAGAATGGATGCACTTAGTGAAGTCTCAGCAGGGGTAAAAAGACAAAATACACCCCAGTCACTAGTGTTCACTATGAATAACCTGTTTTCACAAACATTTCATGGGCCTTCATTTTGGGTTTTGCTTCTATTAAGCCTCAAACACCCCATGTTAATTAAAAACAGATTTTTAAATTTTAATACCTGTCTAGAAAAAATCGCCAAAGCTTTAAGAGAAGAAAAATGAGGAGAGGATCATAAAGAATGCCATGAAGGAGCTCCAAATACCATATGGCAGTCTTCAATATAACAGACCCCTCATATCTCCTCCATACAGTTCTGCTACCTCAGACTCTTTGGTTTTTCCTTTAGGAAGTAAATCACTACGGTCAATTGTTGTATCTTGGAAGATTTCTACTGTTCACTTACAAGACACACTGGTAGTACAGGACACCTGTTAAAATAAAAGGCACTTGACATCTGACAGCTTACAAGGAATCACAGAATATACTCACTCCAAGCCTCCTGGAAACACACAATGTTGACCCCACACATTGCAGCCACTCCCACTATCTCCTCGATGCGTCTGTGCAGAGCAGCCACCTGATTGTGGGAAATATCACACTGTAAAAACAGCTGCATGTTCACCTCTGTATTAACTGCCTGGTTTTACAACCTTTGTTCACATTGACTTTATCTTGTTGTATACTCAGTGCCATTGCTTTCAAGGGGAGTAACTCAAGCTATCGTTCCTGAACACTGGTAATAGAGTCAGATACAGATTTTTAAAAGCATTTAGATGCTGAAAAGAGAGAAAGCATTCCAATGGGATTCTAATTCCATGGTTGCAACATTTATATAGATAGCAACTCATTGCTGCCTGACTTGCAAAAAGCTGAAAATCTTAACAAGAATCAACAAAAACCGTAATTTTGCTGCTCATTGTAAACAACCTACAAGATGATGTTAAGCCCTGTGTCCTAAGAGCTAAGTAATTATTAGCAAGAAAAATCATCAAAGCATTTATTAATTAGCTTTCTAGAGTATTCTACTTAAAGACAAACATAGGTGTAGCACTTTGCATTGCTCCTTTCAGTTGTCAAAAAAAAATAATAAAGACAAGACTGCACTGACCTGTGAACTCAAAAAGTGTATGTTGATTTACAGAAATAGTTAACTAGTTATTTATAAGGTAAAATCATTAATATAGCTGGTACTTTATTCAACAGCTGCTATAAAGAATCCACAAACTTGATCCGTTTACTGAATTAATGACTTGCATCTGTGATAGGTAATCTTTCCAAAACAAACTACTTCAGAAATGTTCTGTTCTGTCACTGTACAAGACTACTACTCCACGAGACTTTACAAATGCAGTGTCTTCTTTCACTTTTTAAAAGCTACTCTCAGGAGGCTATTTCTATACATATATGCCTCATTGTGCTTTTGGGTCCAAAAGATGGTTGCAGAATCATTAAGGTTGGAAAACACCTCTAAGATCATCAATCAAGTCCAACCATTAACCCAGCACTGCCAAGTCACCACTAAACCATGTTATCTTGTAATAAGATTTCACTCACTGCTGTACAAAGAATAATGAACACAGCTTTATTAATCTGTTTCCTCTAATGGATTTTCCTATATTGGAACATTTCTCAATTAAAACTAGAACTGCACCTGTGGTTTCCACTGGTTGCCATCCAATTTTATTTTGTGTAAAGGATTTTATGTTTCATCTTAGAGGCAAAGGACTTTCACGTACAAAATGAGCTACTAAATATTTAGCTTTGGAAAAACTGCAAGCAAGTTGAGCATGCTAGGTAAACACCAGAGATGTTTCTGAGAAACGATAAAACCAAATGTGTCATTCAAATTTCTTACAGGATGCTCTATTGCAGTAGTAATGGGCCCTGTACTGCCAGACAATCATTAGACATTTCATGACACAGTTCCTAAAATCAACAGCTGAACTGTGTTATGTCTCAATCCAGCAGAAGAGGAGTTACAAACAGCCCCAGTCCCAGTTTGTATACCTGGACTGCCACTGCTGTGTCTGTGGGAAGAGGAAGTTTATTCTGTATCAGTCCCACTCGAACAATTCGTGGCCTTCTCAATTGCTCCGGAGCAGCTTCAAACCCATAGCCCTGTAGTTCAAAATCTCTTTCCTGAGCTGCTGACAGTGCAGCAGTTGGCAAATCAAGTTTTCTGGATTGAACAGGAAACAAAGACATTTCAAGATGAGATGTTGTCCTTTTCTGCTCTGAATGCAGTGGACCAAGGAGATCACAATTCTGTCTAATCCTGCAGAGACAGCCAAGCTCTCACGCCCCAACATTCATCCATCAGCCAAGGCACCCGCGGTGACCAGCTCATGTGCCAATCTCACCGTTCACCTCCATGTCACCAATCTCCCACTGTCCTCCTCTGTCATTTCCAGACACTAACACCTTGCTGCAGAAATCAAGGAGCACATACGCGCAAACTTCCACCTGCCATACCTGGATAAGAAACAATTTTCCTCCAATGTATTTTCCTCAAGTTTAATCCCTACTTTTTCAGCCCCATCACCCCGATGTCACCACTATTCCCGTCAGGTCTTCCATCCCTGTCTGTCACCTTCTCACACTGCCCTGCTCCCCACACCTGGATCACCTCCAAAATGCCCCAGTCACCTCACTGCAGCACCACAACCCCTACTCTTCCTTTTTCCCCTCAGCCCAGCCCTGTGTCTTGCACACCCGCCCAGACACTGACTCCTTCCCCTCACTCCCGGGCTGGGCATCCCCGCGGCGAGGAGGGACGGAAACCCGCAGAGTGGGGGGCGAGCCCGTCCTGGTGGCGCACCTGGCCTCGCCCCCATAGAGGATCCGCTTCACCTCGGCGAGTTCCCCGGGCGGGATGTGCCGCTCCAGGCACGACTCCAGCGACTCCAGGGCTCCCGCCATGGCGGAGGGTGGGCGCGCGCAGCCCCTCAGGCGCTCGGTGGCCCCGTGGACTTTGCCCCGGGCGGCCCCGTCGGCCCCGCCCCGCTCCCCTCACGGGTTTTGGCGGGACGGTCCCGTCAGGTGCCCGCGGTGCCCTCAGGGACGGAGTTGCGCCATTCCCGAACTCTCGCCTCTCCTGGAGCGAGTGCGGCCACAAAGGGGAAGGGAGGGGGGCCCACGATTCGTAAATGCTCGTGGTCGAAAGGAACTGCAAAAGTCGGAGAGTCCACGAAAAGTCACTTGGCGTGGAAATGGGTTATGTTGGTCCCTGACCTTCTATATGAGCACAGAGTAGAAAAAGAGAGAAAAAGGGGGAAAGAAGGAGAANAGAGAGGAGGAGGAGAGAGGCGGGGGGGGGGGGGGGGGGAGAGTAGAAGAGAAAAGGGAAGAGAAGAGGGAAAGAAAGAAGGAAGGAGAGGAGAGGAAAGGAAAGGGAAAAGGAAAAACTTATATCGCCAGCCTTGGTTCCAGCATCAGTCCAACCGATTGGATGTCCAGGGTCCTGGGGATGTGGCCATTCCTGGCTACTTGACACTTCCGGACCAACGCTTGTGCTTCAGACATAACTCATCTAAAAGCAGAACATCTTTAGGAGCTTTTTCTAATGATACCTTTCCAACAAAAAGGCTTGGAAATAGGTCATAAGATGGCAGTGGTTCTCATGGATATGTGTGTGTCCATTTAAATTGCAGTAAAACTCAGAACAGGAGCCAGTAATAAATAACTTTGACTTCAACATGGATTTTGACGCCCATTATAATTGGAAATCCATCCCAAAACCAGAGTTAATGTCAGACAAAGGATTGAACCTATTAAGACCTTGATCTGGGACAAAATAAAAGTGCATCAAATAAAGGACATTTGCTTCCTGCAGGTACAAGGCAGACACCCTGTTTAAACCAGTTATTCCCACTGAACCACTGGCTGTGCCTTCTGCTTCAAAACACACAGAAGTTCACAACATAGCAACTGGATTTCTCATTCGAGTGGAACACAAAGTCCAGGGATGGCTACACATCTCTAAATATATCCCACCGAGTTTAAGCACTGCTTTATGTATCTGCTGAAGGATGTAACAACTTTCAGCACTTAGCATTTGCAGTTGTTAGGTATTTTGAGTTAAATATTAAGCCTTTTAGATGAAATTAAAAAAAGAATGTCAGGGAGAGAGTGTCTAATATTTAACTTTAGGCAAAAGGTGTCCAGCAGTAGTCTGGTTTCATTAAGGCATTTGGAGATATGTGATTCTTTCTCTCTAATTCACCCTTTTCAACTGAAAAAGTTTCAGGGAAATTCCTTTTTTTTCCCCAAACATATTTCTGAAGGGCAATAATAAGCAGTGACTGATACATACATCAGAGTTTTCATCTGATGATCCTAATTTGCTTTAATGGCCAATTTTAAACATAGCTATCAGTAACATTTTGCTCTGTTCATGGCTGGCAGATCTTTAAACATTGCAGGGAGGGAGATCAATGCAAAAATCAGCTGACAATACAGGAGGGAAATGAGGAGGCCAAGTAAGTTCATTTCCATACTGGCATACCCAGGATGTCAACAGATAAAGAATTTCTGGAGGATTCATAGAAAAAAAAAGAAAGGCCTGAGTTTCTCTGGGAACTGTTCAAGTTTTTTCTTCCTTGACTGCAAATTAAAGGGAAAAACAGCAGGTCTATTTTGTATCCAGCTCCTGAAGAAGGTCACATAACTGAACTTTTCTCTTCAAGTTCTATTCTTAGTGTGAACTTTCACTGACTTCTCTATTGGTGCCTTGTTTATTTGTAATTTAGTAAATTGTACTACATGTAGGAAATGGACTTCACGGCAATAAAAGTGAAGCCCCTGAAAAGAATACTTAGGAACAGTGGAGACCTGAAAAAACAGAACATTTCCTGTGCACCATATCAACCATCCTGCAACAACGCAGTGAGGTCCAGACTGCATGAATAGGAAATGACAAGCCTAGAATTACTAATAATGATGAAAGGAGATCAGGCTATTCCATAGGGACTGCGTGTATATAAAGCTATAACTCCAGCCAGCACAATAAACCTTCAAAGCACGAAATGTTAATGTTGAGCAGGAAAATAACCTAATAAAGGAAGATGCCTTCCATATTCCAGACAAAGCATATTAGAGGGCTTGGATTTAAGTCTGTTCCACCTCAGTCATTGCAATTATCTGTTAAGTAGGATGCTTGAATCCAGATCCCAGTTCTGACTCTGACTTCTTCAAACCTCTGTATTTAAACTTCTTCCCAGTTCTGCATTACCTGGGCCAAGTAATTGTTTTGGGAAACGGCTGAACCTTTTGGTGTGAACCCAAACTGTAATAACTGATTTAGAGGAAAATAAGTGTTTTATGGAACAAAAGCTCTTCAAAACAAGGGAAAATTCCTACAAAACAGTTCTGAAGTGCACAGGCTTTTCATCTCTATTTCCCTCAGTCAGGGTGGTCTATTAAGTCGGGTGTAGAAGTCAGGACCACACAGTGCAATCTGTACAGAAGCAGTTCTCATGTGCTTCTGTGCTGAAACACTGCATTGCACAGACACCATGGCAGAGCTAAATCGGCTTTGGTAATACTGGTCCACAACTCTGTGCTGCAAGACTGTTCCCGAGAGTTCCTGTAAAACCCCACAATGGCACCCTGGCATTAGTCAGAAGCACCCTGGAGAATGAAGTTAAGAGCCAAATATCTGGAATTCAGGCTAAAATTGGGAAAGACCCAAGAAAAGATTTAAACAAACAAACAAAGTCTTTCCACTGTAGCCCAAGATAGGAGGAAAGGCTGAACAGCATCACAAATCAGTGCTTGTAGGCAGGATTAGAGGCAGCATTTCTGTCTGTCCTTCCTAAGGCAGTAGTAGGTATATGTACTCCCTCTGAAACATCCAGCTTCTTACAAACCCTGCTACTATCATCATATGATTCCTGTTTCTGACACCTTCTTCTCCTGTCAGTCCTTGACATGGGTCACACAGAGTTCCCTAGAGCAGGTAAATAAATTAATATCTCATGTCCCTAATCCAATAGCTGCCTCAGATACCCCAGTGTCATGCTGCTGGTCATTAACACCTATCAAAGGATTTGGGTGGACACAGATGTGTCCTGCAAGGGAACATGATATTGGTGCTCTGTCTAAGCTTGCTTTTTAGATGCTGCAATACCCTTTACAGTTATCTTCTACACTGTCCTTTTCCAGTGGCCACAAAATAAAGTACTGAGTTGTACTCCAATCAGGTCTTTACATTGCTTCACCTCAAATACAAATTCCCCTGCTTCATTTGGAGATATAAAACAATTATCTTGAAATACACCTGATTCAAAACATTTCAAGTTTGAGAGACAGGCAGTGAAGGGGAATTAGCATAATAGAAGTGTAGGAGAGGAGAAGGTCTAAAATATAGAGGAAAGATAAAACACTACCTTCAGGCTCCTTAATACACAGCTAAAAGAAGGGAGTTGGTAACCTTCCTGTCTGTCCTGCTTTGGTTTAAGGGTTCTGTGATGCAGGAAAACCAAGATTCTCTGTTTTAAAGTCACTCCTTTGTACCATGACCTCCTGCTAATAATGCTTAACTTTGGTGGGGTTTTTTTGCCTTTACAGACAAAGTTCTCTTCCTAATTCTACTTAAATCCTTACAAGCACTGTTATCAGTTTTAGAAATGGGTCTGTATGTAAACTTAAGCTGAAGTAAAACTGAGGATTTTTATATGGATGGAAAATTCCAGCCTTCATTTAGATTACCTGTCTTACCTGTGAACTCTGCAAAAGTCATAGGTGCAATGACCTATAGAGCAGGAGAGACAAATTATAAACCTCATCTAGTTGGCTTTGCATCCTCTGCTTTTGGCTTCCTGCTGTTCTGAAGACTGGATATGGGGAAGTGGCTGAAAACCGAGGAAGTTTATTGTTGACAATACATTTTGTCTGCTCTCAGGCATACCTGGGACCAAAGCAGTCCCCAGGCAGCCCCAAATCTGGGCAGTGAAATCAGTTTTCAGCCACTCTCCCCTCCCTCCCACAGGAAAAGCCCAGCTTAGTTGTCAGAGTCAATGTATCTTTGGAAGATCCCTTCTGTTGTTAGTGCTGTTGTCTTTCTAGCTAGAAACATTTTCCTTGATTGCTTTGACTAAATCATACCTGAAAATGTATCTTTAAAGCAGAAGAGATTCACAAATTGGCTACTTTGCCAATCAAAAACTTCATCTTTCCCTGGAATATGGCTATCTCCCTGGTGCACAGGAAGTGCATTAAAGAAGTAATAAACACCCATAAAACACATTTAGTGATCTAACATTTAAGAGCAGAGTTCTTGTCCGTTACTGTAACTTTCTGCTAAATTACCACCAACAAGATTGCTCATGGGCTCAAAAGGTCAGTGTTATTTTTGCTGTTGAAATCATGGAGTCTGGGAAACAACTGTGTGTAAATTGCTGATAAACTGGAACAAAGACAGAAGAGAAAAACAGTGAACATATAAGAATGCAAGTAAACCAGCAGGAAAGGAGGGGAGGGGAAGAATCTCACGGACAGTTTATTAAAAGAACAAAAGAATAAAATCTGGCGCATTTGTTTTCCAGGGGTTCAGGAAGCCCGGTCTTTAAGCACCTACTATAAATAGTGTTCTAATCCTTCATCAAAGCGAGTAGTAGTCTATACCAAAATGAATGAATTTTAGGTATAATCTGGGAAGAGGAAGATGTCCCTCCCCTCATGAGAGGAGAAAGATCTTTTGTTCCAATCCTTGCAGAAATTAGGTATTTCAAGGTGTAAGAGCTGGAGAGATGAAGAAGAATCTGGAACATGACATTTCTATACTGCCAGATTCCTGTAAAGAATATTGTTAGAGAATGGAATTAGCAAACATCTAATTTGCAATTGAGTAATCTGATTTTGAGAAAGATGGACTTGAATTTATCACAGGGCTAACTTCAAAATCCTCAAGGAGTTCCCCTCTGAGTGGAAGCTCTATGTGAATTGTATAAACTTTGGAAAAGCATTTGATAGGGATATCATATTGAAAGGAATGGGAGCTTGTTTGAAATTCTGAAAAGGACAATTTTCAGTCATTTAACCCTGTATAAAGGATTTGATTGTAATGTAATCCCAAACAGCTACCTCAGAGCCATCCAAGTTAAAACCAAATGCAGAACACAGGAGCCTTACATTGCCCTTAAGGGGAAAAAAGTAGTTGAAAAATTATTTCATGCAAAGAACTGCAAATTGTTCCAGGGGAGCTTATTAGATGGCCCCAAGACCCATTTCTTTCTAGGTGAGAGCTTTGGTTAATAGCTTGGCCAGTGGCAAAGTGGTATTAAATGATTCAATGCACTGCCCTGGCTCTCAATTGTATGGTTTGGCATTTGGTAGTATTCAAAGCAACTCAACAAGGACCTTGAAGAGGTTTGTTTCCATAGCTTGTCCACTGAACTGGACACCTAATGGGTAACTTTTAGGATAGGCACTGAATATTCTTCAGGCAGGTCAAAACCTGCACACAGCAGTCAATAAAGTGCTACATTAAGCTGTAGTTTTACACTTGACAGCACAAAAGGAACAGCAACATCCACTAGCAGTCAACACCTTGCTTTTCTGGGAAGGCATTCAAGCTGAAATTGAGGAAATTACAATAAGGCTCTTTCTCACAGAGGGCGAGACCCTTCCCACCACTAGAATTATTAGGGAAAACCTGCTAGAGCTCTCATCCAGGCCCTGTATAAAAGGACCTCCAGTGCAGATTGCACAAGCTGGCCCAAAGACAGGACATTCTCCGTATTAAAATACTTCCTCAGTCTCTCACCAAAGCCTCAACTCACAGCTCCCACTAACCAGAAGGAACTAGACCTGCAGAGTGATTTTGGTGGCAGGAAAGGGAAGAAAAAAGGGAGCACCTGTGGGATCCATCTGCTGCACCACGATGTGAGAGCAGAATTTTGTGCTAACAAGTGGCAAAGGGGCTTCAACCCTTCAATGAGTTGATCCATACCCTTGACAGCTGGGAACAGTCTCTCAGGATTTCAGAGGTTTTATACACAGGGACTTACACTGACACCCAGCCTGGAAACTTCTCCTTGAGAATAACCTGATCTGCTGTAGAATTTATTTCTGAGTAACATACTCTTATTTCACAGTGAAAATATCTGTGATATTACTGAGAATACAGGGTGCTAACCAGAAGTAATATCTCACTTGAACTGCAGACTCCATTTGCAACCCAAATCAGTTGTTCAGTGTAAACAAGCCCTTTTTTCAGAGAAGCTGGAAGACAACAAAGTTTGCCATCTTTTAAGGACAACTCATGGAAGGGATGCTGTGAGACCTTAACAGCACATTTGTGTAGCAAAGGCCAATATCTCTGGCTCACAGCAACAAGTGAAATTGGGCAGGCGGCTGCAGCTGCACTTGGCAAACAAACAGTCGTAACATAAGCTTGATGCTCTAAATGATGGTTATTGAACTAGTGTCTTCATGAACAGCCTATATTCTGGCAAAAGGGCATGAGGAAGACAAAAAAGAAGTTTAATTAACTTAACAGGAAAGGGAAAATCTCCTAGATAAAAGGAAAAGAGCCATTTCTGAGCCAAGTGTTTAAAGGGTTCTCAGACCTTCCCAGGCCAAAGAGTGTCTGTGTTTAATGCTGACTTCCTTCCAGCTCTGTCTGTGCCAGAAATAACTCGTCAATGGAGTATATCTTATTAGTGTACCTTTTATCAAAGCCATTCCTGCACAGGAAAGTGATACTTGCTGCTGATGTGCTGCTGGCACATGAGGAAGAAGGAAGGTGTATTTATGAAGAGTGTAACACATTCTTCTGTCCTTCCTGAGCCCATATGAATTTCTGCAGACTTGTAATGGCACAAACTGAAAACTTCCAAATGAGAGACAGCACCTGTGCGCCAAGGCAAGAGGGGATCTGCAAGGATTGATTTGCTTCTTCAAGATCTTGGGTATTTTCAGTATCTTTTAAAGGCTCATTAGCAGTTTACGTCACTGATACTGTCATTGGTGACATGTTCCCAGCCACAGCAGAGGGAACCCAGAGTGATGACTCTGGGTTATCACATTACAGTGGTCACACAACACACCGAAACGTGGCCAGTCGGGTTGTACACACAAAACAGACTCACATGGTGCCTCAAGACACAACACATAACTTGACCTGAGCGACGCACAAGTCGCTGGAATTTAAACCAGTGGGACAGAGAGGAGAAGACAGGATGTGTTAGAAACACAAAGTCAGTAGAAAGAAGGAAGGGAAGAGATTGTGGATGACCTACTGGTGGAGATAATTTCCTTGCTGAGCAATAGTTACCATACCAACAATTTCTGAGCAAATTTCCAACAGTAACTGTAGGAAGGCTCTTTGTTTGGGGATTTTTCTGTTTACCAGCTAGACTCCATATGAGACCTTTGGTCCAACCTCATGATGCAGAGTTCTGTGGGTCCAGAGGAGATGACAGTACTAAATTTATAGCCCAAATATCATTAAGGATGGAATGTAGTCCTTTCCAGGAACGAGTGAGACACTCTTCCCACAGCCAAAGAGAGGGGCTTTTATCTCTTTCCTTCTACACACAGGCACCCTCCTGCTCCCCGACTATGCTGCATGCATATAGCCATTTCCTGAAACATTTCAAATTTGTTTTCCTTAGGTTATTTGTGTCTACAGCCACCAGATGGTCTGTGTCAAAGCTGATATGTTCAACATATTATTCCATTATCCTATTAGGTTGAATATGTCCTTCCTCCCATGAGAGCTGTTAAGATATCACCCTTACAGAAAAGAGGCAGCTTTAGTCCCACTGTCACCTCCTTTCTCCTTCTGAGTAACACACTATCCTCAGTGATCCTATAGCACATAGGCTAAAATGTTAGCTATCTTGATATTCTGTGTTCATACTTTCAAGAAATAATATCTAGCCATTTAATATCCAGCTCCCTCAATGAACAAGCTGCACACATGTATCAGATGTGATAAAAAAAATCTCTGAAGACTTGAAAAAGACAGTGATGATGCTTTCTTCTTTTCAACTATGAATTTCCTATATTGTTTTATAGGACTCTGTAATTTGAAATTATCCTCCATCAAGATACCAGTCATATTTCCAAAACTGCTCTCTTGATCTTAAAAAGTCTTGGAAAACATCTGCAATTCAGGTCAATGACATTTAAACTGAGGAAATGGTCACCTTTGGTTTTCCTCTGCGGGCTCCTCATGCTCCTGGGAATGAGAGAGCAGAAATTCCTGGCTGGTTTCCATGACCCCAAGGACTGAACTATCTTTGCTTGAGGAGCCTTCCCAACCCCTGCAGCATCTACGATGAAGACAGCTTGCATCAACAAAGATTATTCAAAAGATGCTGTTTCAAGTTGGTAGGGGTAGAAGGCAATGGGAGAAGAGAGAGAGGCACAGAGAGCCCCACTGATGGGGATGGAGACAGCTGGCACACAAAGGAATGAGCCTACATCAAAGATACACAGGATCTCTGTGGGAATTCTTAATCATTAGCAACAACAAGAGCACTAGCTCTTGTTTTTCTCCAGGATGCAACTCTGGGTGAGAAATACCGTGAACAAAGGACCCTTCTTTTTACATACCAAAAATAAATGCTTTTGGAAAAAATGCATACCCCCCCTTATTTGGATGCCTGGAGATTTTTGCTATCTGCTTACTCACCCTTTACATCCCCTGTTCCACAATGGGAAGCAGCCACAAATGTGTCACTCACAAATATGTTGACACTCAGTTCAGTTCCTCCTGGTCCCGGCACAATGACAGTCACCAGCATCAGTTCAGTTCCAGGAACTGAATAAAATTAGATATTTTTAAAAAGCCTCCATCAAGCCAGGCTGTGCCCTGGGAGGCCCCTCTAGCACAGCCTCCTCCTGTGTTAATCAGAAAGAGCAGTGAAGAACACATACCTGCTCACCTACACATGCACACTCCTCACCCTGACTCCACAGAGCATTACCAGGCACTTCAAGCAGAGGTGAAGATGTGTGAGTAGTGTCCATATAGCTCCTTCAAGAGGCACCCAAAATTTGTAATTGTCCCAAGAAGAGACAGTGTTCATCTCAATTACTGTTGCATCCCCTTCAGCTATAGAGTTTTTACGATCTTGTAACACACAGGTTGTATGTTCTCCCCAGAGAGGTGGGCAGTGGCAGGTGAAAATTAACCAACATGCACCTAAAACACAGAAAGGTAATTAATAAATTGATATTGGGGCAAAATGGTAGAGGCTATTAACAGTAGTTCCTACAGCAAGTGGCTGATGGGTCACCATTTAGATGATGGCAGAGGAGATCTGAGAGATGTTTTGGCTGAGGAGCCATCCCTGTGAGCAGCAGTTCCCAACAGAGGAGAGCAGCAGTGGAACCGTTATGGAACTGATACTGAGGGATGGGACAGTTGGGGGATGCCAGAGAGTCTCTTACATGTGCTGTAAGTCAAACCGTTTCTACTATCTCTTCTAATCCACAGGGGTACCATTTCTTATGCCCTTTCTTGCTGGATTGCTTTTGTCACCATAAATCCAGATGTTTAGGCTTTGGGAGGGAAGAAGCAATTACACTGAAGGGCTGCTCAGCATTGAAAAACAACATCCAGTTAGGCTGTGGTCCTGAGGAATTGCAACACTTCAGAGATTCACTTGGACCTTGCATTCAGTGTACGAAAAAAATTATACACTGACTATCACATCTGCTGGTCTGTGCTTCTCTGGTCACCTTATGTGCCTAATTTCATGTTAACTATTGCAGGTCTTCAAAGCTTCCTTCTAGCATAGTGTAATTTTCCACTGCAAGCAAGATCTTTCAGAAACCAAACCACTGTGAAGCTCTGTATATACAAAGCTGTAGTTTTCAGAGTGGAAGCTCTCCCCAAGACTATAAGCAAAATCTCAGTGGAAAGATTCCTCACTTCGTACAGGTACAAAGAATCATGCTCTAGTCGTGTGGATTCACAGGATCCTGAATTACCAGTCCTAGAGGAATGCTTACCTACAAAGCAGTGATTTAACAGAATAATAGAATATAAAGGTGAGAGAAGCAGCAGCATACAAGTACCTTCTGTCTCACCACAGTTTCAAAATGTGCCCAGCCCCTGGAGCCACATATTACTGAACAGAATAAGGGCTGCCTGCAAATGCTGTTCCTAAAGATTGTGCAATTTAACCCAGCTATTATGAAGATGGATGGATGCAGCATGCACATGTATTGCTGCCTGCTCCACACAATGGCTGAAATTGGGCAGAGGGAGGGAAGACATAGTTCAATTTGCAAGTAACTAATATGCCTGTGACCTTTCTTCACCTTTCCATCTCCTTATGCATTTTTTTAATATTAGGCAAAATATTAATATCCCAGACAATAACCCTTCCCAGTTCAGACCTCTGCATCCGCCTCTTTCTTCTTGCCTCTGATTTGCCGGTGATTCAGCTTCCCTCATCCACGTGTACTTGGCCTTTTAAGTATGGTCGCACTTACTTTCATAAACTCGAACAAAACTTCTAAAATTACTACCATTTTGTCTCTCAGCTGCCTACTTACAATTCACAGCTTCCATATGGTCTGGATGAACTCAGACACATGATCAAATTGGTGCTTGTTTCTGTTATTCCTTTGTCTTATTTCTATATCTCATCTTTTTTATGCTGTATTTTATTTTAGCTTGTTTAACATGTACAACTGCTGACAAAGCAAGAGCCGAACTTAACAACAACAACAACAAAGATATTTAAGGTAATTTCCTTTCTTACGTGTAGAAAACCATCTAATGCCCAGCCTCTCAGGATGACTTACCTTGCTTCACAATGAGCCCTTTGGGTTTATTGAACCTCCACGTCTTGTGCATGCAGGGACATGTTTGCAATTTAACCAAGGTGAAGAAAAATAGCACTTTTATTAGTTGCCAGGCCAGTGAACAATCACAGCCAGAAAACCTTGTTGCTTCTGACCACAGTTGCACATCCTTCAGGGGCACCTGAACTAAGTGAAATACCATAACAAAGGATCGATTATGTTACAGCCGAGAAACACAGGAATGTCTTCCTGAGCTCAATTCCAGAATGTGGTTTGAAAAGAGAGAGTGCTGAGGGGAAAAAAAACCCCAACCACAAAGCAAGCAAACAAAGGGGAAGACCCTCCAAAAGAAAAAAGAGGCCTCAGACACATGAAGTGAGAAGCCACACAAGTCCAAGGCAAAGGGAAGAGCTGCCACCCAACTTGCTGCTGCACTCTGGCAAGGCACTGTCCAGTTCAACTAGCTGGAATGTTTTCTATCTACACCCGAACAAATAAGGACCAGGGTTAATAAGCTTAATAAACCCAGCATTCAGAGTAATTTAGAGGCACTTTTGCTTTTAAGTTGCTTAATTGCTTTTAAAAATCCTTTGTGGTTGCCTCATTCCCCCTTGACTTCTTGGCATCTCCCTAAGGGCCTTAGTCTTGATGCTGAGTCAAGTCATGTGTCCTGGTCTGAGTCTCCATCATTCTCTCCTTTAAGAGTGGAGAAACCTGCCTGAAATAAACCACCAGAGAAGTCCACAGAAGAAGCTGCTTTACAGATCTGAGATTTCTACCCAGAATTGAACAGGATTTTATTTCCTCTTGCTTCAGGCTGGATGACACATCACAGGTGTCACCTCCTCAGGAAAGACCACTTGCATGAGTGTCCCCCTGTCCAGTCCATCCTCGGCTGAATACAAAACTGACACGTCCATCCCTTCTCATTGGGATATAACACTCGGTCCAAACCTGAATTCACAGTCACACACAGGCTGTGAGTCACACTGGGCCTTGCATATAAGCAGTAGTAAATGTATTTGGTATATCTTTACACAGCCATCTGCAGACCAAACAGCTTCCCGTGTCATCTCCACCCTGACAAAGCATTTAATCTGAGCAGGGACCAGATTAGCCGGAAACCTGAAAGACCACAGACAGCAGAGGGAGCACTCACTGCTCCTGTCCTCAGCTCGAGCATCCTGTCCGAGTTCAACAACGAAAACCAAAAGTAAAAATGAGCCTCAGCGGCCACCTGGAAAAATGGAGGTACCACTATACACACACTGCACTTGTGGTTCAAATGCTGCTGAATTATTAGACCAAGTTAATGCCCAAATCAGGTGCTTAAGAAGGGCTGTGTTTTGGAGGATGTTTCCCCTGCTACGCTGCACCAAGCACACAGCGATCACAGCACACATTTAGTCCAGATTCTGGTTTGTATCTAGAGTTTCACTGGAGATGTGGAGATGGAAGTGAGGTCTGGACTGGACTGTTGGAGCCACCAGTTTTGGTACCACCTTTCCTGCAGTGCTGCTGGAAATTGCTGTGAACGCTTCATCCCACCACATCCCAGCCTCCAACTGTTGAAAGTGGAGGCAACACTGAGCTCCTCCATAAAGTGTGGAGACCTCCCATGGCAGTCACTAGAGATGAAAGATTTTGTGATTTGAATCCCATCAATTTAGTGGCTGAAACATTCCTGTAAGTACCAAACTTTAAGCAGCTAAAAAAAGAAACAGTCAGGGGTGAAATGTCAAGTTTACTCTATTGAAATGCAGGGCAGATGCTTCCTGGTCTGTTTACTGGCACATTACCAGTGGGTTGTTGTCGGCAGTCCTGTCAATCCAGGCTTTCTAGATGTGTGAGGAAAAATCCCAATCCCTGGGCTCCAGAAGTCACCTTTTCCCCACCATATGCTTCCCAAGGTATAGGAACAGCAATAGCCTCGACTCAGCATATCAAACTTATTCAGATAAAACACAAGCCCTTTAGACAACCCTTTGTGCTCCCCCAGCAAGCAAAAGGAAATGCTGTAAATAAGTGGAAAGGCTCAATGCTGCCACTATTTCCAGCACCAAATGAGAGCACAGGGGTCTGTGATCAAGGAGAATATTCCTGATGAGAAACTATCTGTGGCCTTTTGGAAATTTCTTATCAAAAGGGCCCTGTTTGCCTGCACACTCACCTGAGCCTCTGACCTGGTTTCTCCCAGTGATGCTATTCTTTGCTCCCTCTTTCCTTCTTGCTGCTATTTGGCACAAAGGAATATCAGGGAATCAGCTAGTATATCCTGGGTACCAGTGTAGAGAGGTATGGCCAGCCTCAGGGCCTCTGCCTGACGTACCACAGCATGCAGCTTTTCAGGAAGCAGGAGAACATGGGGCAGAGGAGAAGACACCAGCAAAGAAACAAAAAGCTAAAAAATGAAAAAAAGTGCAGAACAGATTCACAAGATGAAATAAAAAAAAAACAAGAACAAAAAAGTGAGGAGGAGAGGAGTACAACCACCTTCAAAACACAGCACAGGTAGAAGTTGGGGAGCATAAAGAGACACAACATACTTTAATTTATTGGAACAATAAATTTACATCTCTTCCTACCATGATCTCTGCCAGCAGTGCTGCCCTGTTGCCCCTACCCACCCATGAAGATTCAGCTTCAATTACCTTACCTCAGGTAACATTCATTACAGGAAGATGCCCTGTGTGTGTCAAATTAGTGCCTTAAGAAAGCCCATTCAGGAAACATCTATGTGCTACTTATTCAGTTAGCAGGAAGGGATGGAGTGGGAATGCCAGCTGAGAAGGGGATTTTATGCAAACACAGGACTGATGGACTGACAGGGACATGTCCTGCCTGTATTGAATATTGGTGCAGCCTCACAATTGCTTTTGTGTACAAAACAATCATATTTTAGAGTTGAAAAAATTCTAATCTTAGATGGAAAGTGCTGGGATGAACAACTGGGCCTGGAGGTACCCACAGGGGACATCCCCTTTTAATTTACATAAGAGACCAAGGTTGATGAGCCTTAGATGCCTTTGAAAAGTGTTTTAACCTCAGAGTTTTTGTATGAACTTATGGCATTGAAACAAGAAGCCACGTCACTTGGAGCAACAACAAAGACAATACCAGTTCAAAATGTTCCTGCTGGGGTTGGGAAAAGGTGAGATTTCCATGTGCGATACACAAAGGTCATAGATGCTGCAGAATCTACCAGCCAGCTATTGGAACAGCCCCTGACACACTGGTGCAAGTCTCCAGCACATTTCCTAAAGTGCTGAACAGAGATCTCAGAGGACATAGCCACAAACTAATACCTCTTTTAGGGACATGGCGTTGCAGAGAAATGTCCCATTCTCTTGCTTTTATTGCCCCAGGGAAATGGGATGTAACATGCTGCCAACAGCTGCAAGCAAACAAGATTGTCCACACGGCAGCTGTAAGGCAATGGAACTGAGGAGAGATAAATTTCTGTCTCTGACAATAGCTAATGGGCTCCAGGCAGACTGGCAGCTGCAAAGCACCCAGTTCCCTGCTCTGGTTCTGCTGACCAGGCACCTCTGGGACTGTACTTTGAACTGGTGGAGAAAAGAGGCAGAACAAGTCTGCTTCCATCTATTTTTATACTGCAGATCCATCTGCTTCTCTCCACAGCTGGCAAGGCCTGGAGCTCAGTTTAGATCCTCCCCACAAAAGCCTCTTTATGAGGCATGGGAATCCCCCAGCACTATCAACACCATTTGGATTGGATTGCCCAGGCACAGGCTATTTTGGGCACCACAGGTGGCTTCTCCATCCCACTGAGCACAGGGATGGAGCCAACAGATGCCTCACCACAATAGTGCTCAGCCATTCCACCAGGGGTAAACTGAGCACTGTGAAGGCTCTGATAAGAGCCATTGGATCTGGGGGGATGGGACACAAAGGGAAGAGTTCAAGGAATGGGTTTCACAGGTGAGACAGAGCAGAATTTCTATCAACACCAAGACTGAGAACTGCTTTTGAGACAGAAAAACAGAGCAGAGCTGATCAGAGTCTTTGCCCTGAGCAAAGCACTAACTCACCCCACATCTAGACCCAAGATCTTCATTCCACAGACTGCGCACCCTAGAGGGCAACTCCTGCTCCATCTGGGCAAAGCAGAAACCTCCTTTCCTCTCTGTCCAGGCAGTAACCCCTTCCTTTCAGCAGAGGATCAACATCTGCTTGCTCCTGTTGGAGAAAGCTCCAAGCTCTGGTTTCCCCCCAGCACACAAGCAGCAGAAAGCTCTCCCAGCCTCTCCTTTCTCTGTTATCTTATTGCATGGATGATATTTCCTGTGTTTATTTTTCTTGTCTGCTTAGCTGACCTGGAGGGTCTCACCTGCTGGAAAACTGCCATTACTTCTCTATCTGCAACACTGGCCAAGGGTTAGCAAAAAAAGAGTTTTAGGTCACTTCTAGTTTCCTTATGATGCCTGACTACCAGCAGAGGCCAAAGGCCACAGATGCTGAGGGAGAGCAGGTTCCTGTGTGTCCTTACCTGGAAGTTGACATCAGCAGATGCATCTCTTTAGGAAGAAAACAGGGACACATTTCACAGCACTGGGATTCATCTGGCATGGAGAGAACACAGCCACCTGGAAAACACTGAATTCATGGCCCTGTCCTCAAGGACCTCCCTTTGGAGAGTGTGAACGTGTCTGTGCAGCAGACAGAGCACAGCTCTTCCAAGACCTGACTGACACACAGGCTTCAGTGTTCAGTGTCAGCCACATGTCACTGACATCCTGACCCCAGGACGCAGCCTCATGCTTTTGACGGGAAGAAAGCATTAAACTCTCCCTGGGAGGATTTTATGTCCCACACAGTGTTTCCAAATCAAATGCTGATGGAAATATCCTCCTGCAAGGGAATCAGAGACTTCTGTTAGCATAGAGAGCCCATCCTTTCCTCCAGCCACACAGTGAAAATCTACAGGAATATGGTTGCTAGAGTCCTTGAAAGTGCAGGTAGTGCTGAACCATGGAAAGGCACAGGCAGCCCCTGCATCTTGGATAAACTTCTTGAGCATTCTGGTGTAGGGCAGGAAAGGAGGGATCATCTGCAAATGTAGAATTTAGGACGGGAGAGAAATTGCTTGGGAAGCAAGTGCTCAGAGAAAGCAAGCTAGAACTGTTTCTAGATTAAAAGACTTGATTCCTATGCATTAGCTCAATCCATAAGGAATGGGGATCTTGGGTTTAATTTTGTTGCAGATGAATGCTAGCTGTGTTAGTTCTGCAGACTGGAAGGCCTCAGTGCAAGTTAGGGGTATTATTGTGTATTTCCTCTGGAAGGAAATCAAAATGCTGTTTCTCATGACTTCAGAAAGGACGCAGCTGTAGAACAAGCAGCTGAGTCTCAGCTTTACTTGTGGCATTGAGTTACCGATGGTGGGAGAAAAGACTGTTTCTGTTTTTCCAATGCAACCTTTAGCATTTTGATCCTTCTGGAATTAGAGGAGGATCTTGAGGAGGGTCTGAGATTTTTTTTGTCTCCACCCTATTCTGTTAGTGCTTTTGGCATGGATATAAAGAAAGGCAGGAAACACTTGGAACACTGGACTGCTCCCAAATGGCAGGCACCTCAGAAATGAGGCAGTCAGTTGTCCTTTAAGGTGGTGGGTGCCATGTAGCCCAGCACCCCTGTACTGGTGCTGGGTGCTCTCCTCTTGAGACTCTACCTTTGAATCAGTCACAATCATTGTGAATTAACTGCAGCTGTCCCCTGGTAGCCTCTCTGGGACTGGGAATGCAAACATTAGCCCTCTTCTCCCTGATGTCTTTTGGATCTGCATAACAACTTCACAATCACATGTGTTACCAGCATAGAACAGCTTCAAGTCAGCAGCATGATCTTCAGTTTCCTGCAAAGGAGCCTTGTGTTTCGCAGGGCTTGGATCAGGAAACCTGTGATTGCTCACAATCACATTAACAGGAAAGACCGGATGTCAGGGAGTCACTCGGCAGCAGGCAAGTCTCAGAGCTACCATTCTTGTCACCTGTGAAACCAGTCAAATTCTCTGGATGATGGAAAGGTTTAATATCACAGGATCCAGTGTGTGTGTGGCAGGGCTGCTCAAGACATTAACACAGGAAGCAATATTGTTCAATGTCGACTTAACTGCCTGGCAGGTTATCCAGTAACATGGAAGGATGGGAGCCTGCTTGGGCCCAAGACTCACACCCCTGAAAACAGCATTTCTCCTTGGCAGGACTCTTCTTTCAATGGCTCAGTGGTAAAAGGCTGTATGAGCATGGAGTCAAAATGGCCTTCACCCAGCCCAGATGAGCATGGCCAGAGGTGCCGGGCCCAGTGCACCTGTCCCGCAGGAGGCTCCAGCATCTGCCACTGCTCAGCCCTTCAGCACCTCCAAAATAGGAACTTGGCAAACAAAGCTAACAGAGTGCATTGCTAAGCAGAACGTTCTGCTGAGTCCCAACACCAGGACTGCATGTTATAGGGCACTTGCCAATTCCTGAGTCAACTTTATTTATTATACACTAGAAAGGTCATGACGAATCTCAAAAGATAAAATCTGTGTCTGTCAAGTCACCTTCCTTATTTTCATTGGCCCAGACCCTCACGTTCCACACCAACAATAACAGGACATGGGTTCAAGAGGCACCATGAGTGCAGCTTACCCTGAGATGGCCCAGGCTTGTTTTGCATTCTTCATAGAACTGATCCAGGCTGCTCAATTCTCTTTATTAGGAGGTGGTTTTTTTCCTGGATGCAATCACCACACTGCACAAGAGCCCCGCATTCATGGAAATCCCAAAAGGACAGGCACAAGCTTTCACAGCCCAGATGATACCAAATACCCAAATGATGCAGCTGCAAGTTCTTCAGCCACACAAAGATATGCTTAACTCTCATTTAGAAGTAACATTCCTGGACCAATATCAGCCCAAAAGACATCCCCACGATCTCATCAACAGCTGAGGCAGCAAGATACCCCATGCACGTAGATTTCTTCATTGTCATTATGATCTGTTACCTAGGAAAGGCAAAAGATTGGAGCTGCCTCAGGCTCTGGGTAAATCCTTGGCAAAACCCAAGCAATTGCAGCTCCAGTGCTGTCAGTGTCCAAGCTAGAATGTTCAAAGACTTCACTGGGACCTGTAGAAGCTGCAGTCACCTCTCTGGATTGCAGCAGAACACTCCCAAAAACCACAACCCCTGCTTTGGAGTTCAGTGTAACAGTCTCGGACCACACAGTATGGATCTGCACTCCACATAACCTCATCTTTACACAGCTGACTCTGAACTTGCAGATGGAAAGTTCTTTTCCCACTCCTTGCCTTTCACTTGCTGAAAAATCACCATGCTACTCTCAGACCCAAACTTGCTTTAGATTACTTTCTTTAACGTGTTGCAAGGACTCCAATTCTTGAAATGAAATTCTGATTTTCTGAGATCTAGACAGCACTTTCCTGATACTGCAGGATCTTATCAGTGACTGCTGCAGTCCCAAAGCAGAGAAATGATTGCATCTTGCAGCCAAAACTCCTCCAACAACTCCACCCACTGGGTCATTTCTGAGGAAACATCTCCAATATCCAGAGATGCCCCTCTGTTATCTGAACAACACCGAAGAGGAGATTGGGAAGTCAGGGAGGAACACAGCTCCACTTACTATTCAGTGAGACTCCAACTTGCAGTGTGTCGCATCATCTAAATTGGGGTGCTTACTTGTGGGATCAGAGAAGTGGATTCCTCCCGGGATCACTCCAAGCTGGCAGAAGTCTGTTTCCTTCCCATGAATGAACACACAGAGAATCTCATTTCTCACGTGGTCACAGTCAAATGCAAGGCTTGAGGCTCTTTCCTGTGAAAGTAAATTGTGAGTTCCACAGGGCCTCAGAGGAGGTGCTCAGAGCTTTTTAACTACCTGAAACTTCTTGAAACACCTGCAGGCACTTATGTGTATTATGCTTAGCAGCAAAGGCTTCCTGTTTGGGGGCAAAAGTGACAAGGAAGATCCTGCTGCTTTAAATACTGTGAAAAGCTCTTTAGCCAAAATCATTCTCTCCCATTAGTAGGGAAAACCTACTAATCCTCCACAGCCTCATCCTAGTTCATCATTCAGAAATGTCAGCAGTTCCCCAGTGCTGCAGTCAGCTCTTGCCTACAGCAAAAGCCCTGCAGAGTCTAATTGCTCCGGGTGACTGAGCCAAGGTGTGGATCTCTGAGCAGAGATTTCCCGATCAGGCCAATTGTGTTGGTAAGCTGGGAGCTCTCTCTGTTCTTCCAAGTTCTCTTTCATAGGTACGAACATTGTTCCCGCTGGGCTCCTGCAGATGCCCATTGTTCCACAGCTCCCGGCCTTTGATGCTGCAGAACAAAACGCTCAGTGTTTGTGAAAGGAGGGAAAATCAAAAAGCTTTTCAATGACACACTTGGTTGAACAGCTCAGGCAGTTGGCTGCAGAACACCACGGTGCCAGCACCTCTCCACAAACTGGGGCCTCCCGTGAGGAGGCCTTGAGCACGGCTGCAAAGTGACCCAGAAGAGGGAATGACCAGTGGTTGATGGCTATCTGGTGAACTTTCATTTCAAAACTTCCCAATTCCAAGTGCTCCTGGATTGAACAGGCTTTCATTGACCTCCTTAGACACACATTTAGTAGCTGCCAGCTGGAAAAGCTGGAAATTACTCCTGCTTCAGAACTGCTCACATTTGACAAGAGAAACACAACAGTAGCATCTAGATTTCCTGCCTCCATTTCCAGACTAATTTGGCTGGCAAGAACTGGGCAGAAGTCTGAAAGGGTGATGGTCTGAGGTGCACTGGCAGGGCCCCATGGAAGAAGAGCCAGCAGGGTGGGATGGCCCAGCCACAGCTGGCAAAGCTGTTGCATGGTGCAGTTATGGACCCTCAGGTCTTGCTGTGGAACACCCCCTTCCTGCCAGGGCAGTGCTTTGGTGAAAACAGCTCTACTTTGTGTTCCATACACAGCTGTGAATGATTTCTCCTACTGCCACGGTGACAGATCCCGGGATGTCAGAGATGGGAGGAGCCTTCTAGTCCATTTGGGTCTGTCACCTTAGTCCATGCTAATCTCTTCTGTGAAAGCACAGGCAGCACCAGGGAGAGAGCTCTCTAGAAGGATCAATCTATGGAGACAGCTAATATTATAATAAGAAAATACTTGCACACAATCCAGGCAGCCGGATCTTCCTGGGACAAAGGCACTCACACTCTCTTTTACAAATATATTTTATTATTTTAATGCTTATTAAGAAATATAACCAAGACAGACTCAGCAGCACCAGCGGCTCCTCACTGCCCAGCAGTCTGATGACTTCACAGATACGAAAACTTCACAGATTCAAAAAAACCTTTGGTCAATGCACTTTAAATACATTTGCATGCACAGATTCTCTCATCCCCTTCCCTCCCCCCATCCCCCCCCCCCAATGGTAACTGACAGAGGGAAAATAACACCTATATCATAAAACATTTAAATTAAAAGAGTAATTGTTTCATACTGACAGCATGTGCAGCAGGGTGTTCATAGTGTCTTGGTTTGCAGACCACAGAGAACCTCATCACAGGGCAGGAACACCAGCTCCTGAGAAAGGGGGGGGAGCGAAGGATGTTCTCAGATCAACAGGTCCCAGTCTTGATTTTAACACATCC
Source organism: Falcunculus frontatus (assembly GCA_013398115.1). Lineage (NCBI taxonomy): Eukaryota > Metazoa > Chordata > Aves > Passeriformes > Falcunculus > Falcunculus frontatus. Next base: position 1,233,660 of record VZRV01010669.1, on the reverse strand, counting down.
TTGCGTGAACAGCCCCAGCAGGCAAGTAAGATGGGGAGTTACACACAACGTTGCTCCAGTTTGGGGATTCTCATCTGTCAGGGTTTGTCACCTCTCATGCAAATGAGGAACCAGTGATTTTTGTTACTCTTGATGTGTTTTGCCGTAAAGACAGCCAGAAGCTCGGGGCTGGAAAGAAAAAACTCTGAAATGACTCAGTGCAATTTTATGCCCAAAACAAATTGGGAGAGAACTGACTTTTAGGCAGCTGAACTTAGCAAACACCACCAGAGAGTATTGCATGCAGGTTTAATGCATCACAGCACCACTGCAGCCTGTTTGTCCTTCCACAGAACTTGGCTGGATGGATTTGGTGTTAGGTAGGGCCCATGCTCATGGAAGCAGAATGGGATTTGTTATACCTGGATGTGCTCATGGAAGGGGACAATGTATCTGGAAAGGTCAGAATCCATAAGAACCATCCCTGCCTCAGTCATTATAGACCACACAAAGTCAACCCTCTGCACATCCAGGCAGGGCTGATCCTTGCAGTGACCCCAGGAGAGCTGTAAGGCTGCACATCCCTTCCAGAGTCCTTCCTCAGAAAGTCACACCTTGGTCTCAAGCCAGCATCATCTTTACACCCCACAGCACCTCCCAGCACGTTCCTGCTCCCCTGAAATCCTCTCAAACATCTACTCTACAAATCCCCCTTCACTACTAAGATTTCTTGTCCATCCTGACCCTCCAGTCTCCCACACCTTAGAGACTTCTCTATATCCACCAGCATCTCCTGAGGCCTCTTTTCAAAAACTGATCAAAGCTTCAGACTATTCTACGTCACTCCAAGTCCACCTGCACCCTAGCACCAGCTGGGACCAGTGAGAAACCCTTTCTGTCTCCAGTATTCCCAGCTGTCCCACCATGCCAAATTGCTTCACTGTTCAAGAGCTGCAGTTCAAGCTTGCACAAAGCTTTGAAATATCACCGATCCAAAAGGGACTCTGCAGGAGTTAGCTGTAAGTGCATTTATTTGCACACACAAAAAGCAGTGCCCTATTGAGGAGAGAGCCCCAAGAACTCTTGATAAAATTACTCCTGGCAACTGATCAAACTTTGCTTTCTCCAAAACTCTTATAAAGCAAATAAACCCTGGAGCCTAAGAGTCTTCAGGGAATGATGAAATTCATGGAATGCCCTCAAGCCAAATGAGGCACCACATCTCTCTATGCATCTTCAGACTTTTTTAGCAAGAAGTTCTTGTTCAATGAAATTAGTCTCTTCTGACCCCAGCTCCTACTCTCTGAACCCACTGCACCTGGGATTCCCAAGAAGGTCTTCTCCAGCCTCTCCTGATAGTGACCTCATTCTTCCCTTTGTCTTGGCACCATCTTTGTTTATCCAGAACAGCTGGATCAGCTAAACATTCTCCAGCTGGAAGAAAAATGGGGATATGAGTGGTCCTAGGAAGTCTGGAAGGCAGGTACTTTCTCAAGAGTGGAGAGCTGCCAGGAGAAGGAAAGAGTACACTTCATTGATGGGACCTATTGCTTCTTTTTTTTTTAAGGAAAACAAACCAAAAAGGGGGAAGCCCTGAAATTATGATCTCTAGGAAACAAGAAATAAGAAGTCCAAAATTCTATTCAAAAGGCTCCTGCTCTCCCCAAAAACTGCTTCAGAAACACCCTCTGAGGGTCCATCTCAGCCATGTGTTTGCCAGAAGGCCTAGCATGTGGCACAGCTGCCATCCCTTCCTTCCTGTGACTGCAGACAGCTCCACAAACCACGCTCTCTGTACCCTGCACTTCTCCTGCACGCAGCCCACCCCCTTCACACACCATTTTCACTTCAAGTCTGGATCACTAATATTGAAAGGGACTGGACACACTTGGGGGGCAGCTCAAGCAGCAACACAAAAGCTAAATTCAAGAAATCTGGAAAGTCAGTAAGCTCGCATGGTGATCTGGTTGGGCAGGAAAGTTTTCCAGAGCAATCTGGAAAGCAAAACAATCCTAAGTTTGCCCATCAACATAGATCAACTTGATTCTTGGGGCAACCAAGCAAGAACTGCCATAAGTGAGTGTGGAGATGCTCAGGAAACAATAGAAAGCAACCAATCCACACCAGCTGTTGAAAGTCTGATCCAGCGTGGTGCAAATCATCCCTTTACAATGGCAACTAAAGCTCAATAGGCAACACTTCTGCACTCGTGTGTGTTCCAGCAGATGAGCAGTGCTGGTATTTTCCCACACTTCCTTCTCTGCTCTGTGTCTTTGTGGACCTAATTGTTATTGACCTGAGTGCCAGATGTAATCTCGTGTTATTCTTAGAACCATTTCAGCTCCCAGCTGACGCCTGAAGAGAACAGCCCCCCATTTCCCTGAGTTCCTCTGCCACTGTTACAGGAGGTTAGAGGAGCCATCACACAAATAACCTACAGAAATATTCCATCAAGAAAGATCAAGAATAACGAGATTCCGAGTCACCCTACAGAAGAACTACCTATGACATCAGTTACAGGGAAATGGCTTAGTGTTCCTTAATGGTGCTGCAGTGATAATCCTCTCCTCTGACGTCAGACTACGGGAAGAGCCCTGCCAAGAAAGCAGCAGTTCAATTAAACTGTGAAGTCTATTGTTTCACAAACTGGCCTGTCTTTCTGCTAAAGACTGTAGTGACACCCACATCTTTTTATCCATCTCATAGTAAGCGTTCTTCTAGCCCGGAGCAGCTACGTTCATAAACACATTCAGCATCACAAACTTCTCCCCACATTCATGTAGGGAAACTGGCAAAAAGAAAATTCTCCTCAAAATAAAACTGATTTTTCATTTCAATAGTTCACAACATATAAAATAAACATGAAATAAGAACACACAAACCTAGCCTGCTCTTCCTCAAGTATGAAAATCCAGTTTCCCTTGGCTTCTGAAATGTTAGTGGACAGATACAAGGAGGAACCAGATTGGGGGATCATATTTCTGATGTTTTCAGCTAGGGAATAAGCTTCAGATCCCTGGAACTATCAGACTTTTCGTTTCCCAGTAGGACCACTACTGCCTGTCTCTCCAGAAGGCTGGTAGTATTGGACATGGATTATTTGTCTGAAAAACAAAACCCAGATCCAAATCTTCAGGTAGAATTCAAGCTGATGTGGTTTCCTGCTTTCCTTGAGCAGCCAGACTTCCTGTGACCCAGAAAATTATCAAACTGCTGTGAAACACCTCTGTGAACAAAGCACATCAGTGTGTACACTTGCTGCAGCACAAATTTGCCGGTTCTCTTCTACAGAAAGTAGAAACTGCAGTTTCTAAGCTGAGTTCCAATACTACTGACACCTTTCAGCTTCTCAGAGTAGGAGCATCTTCTAACCAGACAGGCCCAGCTCTGTTTGCCTCTGCACCAGGCTTCACAGGAAAAAACTGAAATCACAGGAGAAAAGGTGTTTAAATAGAGCTCACTGGAATTTCAAAATTAAGTGGAAGGTATGTGTGTGGATTGTTCCCTAGCCCAAGAAAGAAGAAAAAAGTCCCGCAGCCTGTTGAGTGAGGATGAAGATGACTGAAATATGGAATATTGCCTCACACACATCTGGGGCCGTGGAAAGAATTTGCATTCTAGGAGCTCAGGAGGACAAGCACAGAGACAGGGATAAAGCAGAAAGTGCTGCCAGCCTACAGAAAGTTCACACACCCACAGCCCTTCATGGCCCTGCCCTGAGGACACAGCCCACAGCCCTGGCCTGCAGCACCATGTCCTGCTAACAGCCCTTTTGCCAAGGGAAATCTGTATTACAGGCTTTGCTTTGGTGACTTGTTGGACAAAGTGGAGAGCTAAGAGGTTATATTTGCCATGGGCATCCTGAACACTGAGCACTCAGGGAATGGGTATGAGTTCTTGCCCATCTTCTATAACTTAACGTAAAGTAACCTTATCATCATGTGCAAAAAACCATTTGAGCAACCTGTTGCAGAATAAGCTTTAAAAACACAAACTGAAAGACACAGAGTGCCATGGTTGAAAGCATCCAGAGTTCCCATCAGGTAAATTCCTTCCCTCTCCAAGCAGCTCCTGGCACCTTTCCTGACAATAGATTTTGCTATCCCTCCTTCTGCTTGTTGCAGGGCCACAGTACTAGGAGGTCCTTCCCAGCTGCTCTTTGTTATTCAGGGAATACTTCCAGCCACACTTTTATTTCCACTGGTAAAGACAGTGAAACCAACATACAGCCACAGGCACAGTACAGCACAATGTCACGAAATCCCTGCATCAGCAGTCTCCCAGTGCTGAACTTGGAATGCCATCCTCGACCTTGGCACTGCTCTTGGTGACAGGTCATTGATGGGTAATGTGTCCCTCCTTCCTTAGTCCACGTCAGTGGTCTCTTGGCTTTTCTCCAGTCTGGTGTTTAGGATCATCCAATAGTCCTGGATATGGACCCCTTTCTCCACTGCAATCTGAATACACTGCTCTCCCCCCGCCCCCCAACCTCCCTTTCTGCCATGGCAGAGGTCACCAATGGAAAAAAAATAATTCTACCAGGAAAACTTCGAAAGTCTCATCAGGAAACATCAGCTGCAGCAAAGGCTGCTCTTTCCAGATCTGAGTAAGACACCTGGGCATCAATTAGCTCTTCACTCTGAAGCTCCCTGTTCAGGCATGCGTCTGAGAGAATCCCATTTTTGCAGGAATGTGGGAGATGCCCATTTGTCTCCAGGTCCAGAGCATTTCCATTCTGGTGCCATTCCAAGCCAGCTTTGCATTTGTTTAAGTCCTGCTTTTCAGGATCCCTGTGGATCTCTCCATTGGTGTATACCTCTAGTGCATACTCACTGATCCGTATGCTGGCATTCTCTGCGTCCCCACCATGGGTGGAAGTCCTGGAGCTGGCTGTTCCCGCCTTGAACGGCTCCTTCCGGCCCAGGATGTGCTGGCTGATGATTTTACGGAAGGTGTATCGGAACTCCCTGATCCGGTAGGCATAAATTAGGGGGTTTACAACCGAGTTAGCGTGAGACAGGATAATAGCCAGATACATCAGCCAGAGGGGAGCATGGGCACAATTTGGGCAAAAAAGGGTAAAGCAGTTAATAATGTGTAGTGGAAGCCAGCAGACTGCAAACAGCCCAACAATGATGGCTAAAGACTTGGCTGCATGGACTTCCTTCTGCAACGTGGAGCGGGAACGTTCCCCGTGTACCATCTTGTTCTCCATCTGCTTGAGCTGGCGCCGGGCTGCCATGAAGATTTTCAGGTAGATACCAAACATGAGAAGGAGGGGCAGGAGCACACAGGCAAAGAAGTTGTAGTAGACCATGTACTCCATGGTGACCACGGCCTCGAAGAGACACGCCACCATGCTGTTGCTGCAGTTGATGGGAGAGGACCTGTTGGAACCCAGCTCTTCGATCTGGGCGCGGTTGTGCCACCCCAGCATTGGGGTCAGGCCAATGATGAAGGACAACACCCAGCAGATGGCAATGATACCTTTTGCTCGAGAGCCGGTCACCAAGCCATTGTACCTGTAAAGCAGAGGAGATGGGGGCTATATCAGTGTCATTCAACAAGCTCCTGGCACTCATGCAACCTCACAATGGCCCCACATTCCAGAAGACAGTGAGAAAGGCACCTGCTTCATCAGAGGGGTCTCTGCTGTGCAGAACCCATGCAGCACAGCAAGGACTCCATAGTGACACTGTGTGCCACCTAATTCCCTCCCCTTTCTTTTAAGCAGTGAATAGTTGACAGAAAAGCAGGGAAATTAATTCAGTTTTCATCTGTGCTCCTTCACTCCACCAGTCCACTTGGGGGTGCACATAGATCTTGCAGCCTGGATAACCAACAATACTGCTCTGACCCTTGTGATGAAGACCACTGTGGGTCTCTTGCCAAAGGCTAAGGCAGTGTCTCCTTCCTGGCAAAAGAGCAGCCTTTTAGCATGGAATTGTTAGGTCTTTCTTGCAGTAGATCTGTGAACCAAATAGCACAAAAGAACCTGGAGGCACAGTGCCACCAGCCCTGCGTCCACATTCTGGTGTGGTCCAGGGAAATCCTGCTGGCTCCGTTGCAGCAGCCAGGTTGGCATTGCCTTGCATAGCACCTCACTCTGCTCCACACTGTCACTTTCAGGAGGACCAGCACCACCAACCTTCTTGAAATAACTGAGACAAGTCAGCAGTTTTCCTCACCAGCCCAGCTAAGTCGACCCCATGTCTTTCTCAGAAAGGAGGAATTAAGCTGAGGACAATTCTCTGACTACAGGTGTGCCACAGGCTGCACTGCACACACCAAAGGGACCTCAAAGGTGGAGGTATTGATACACCTGGCTGAAGCCAGTTAACAGTAAACTCTCCAAGATCTGTTGAAAGAAAAAATAAGCAACATGGTAAGAATCTGACAGTGCAGTGGAGACCTTGATTGGTTTGAAATATCAGCCAGTTTCCAAGGCCTCACAGGTTACTGCGAGTCCTGAGCTGACTCCACCAGTTCTTCCCTCTGAAAATGCAAATCAGGGCAGCAGTTTAACATTTCAATGCGTTTCCTTCCCTGGGTAATGCTCAGCGTGGAAAGTAGATGGCCAGATTCCCACATTGTCCAGTGTGGGTCCCACACTGTATTTGACCCTGTGTGTCTGCGATCGGTCAGTAGCGCTGGGCTCCCAGTGTTTACCCAGAGCTCCTCTCCCTCTGTCCCCAGAATTCTCTCAGAAAACAAACATTAAAAGAAATAATACAACAAGCTACAGAAATCTTTCCATCTCCCAACGAAATAATTACTCCCACAAGGTTCATGCTCCTATCCCAACAGTTCAAGACAGAAGAGGAGAGAGGCTGCTTTTGCACAGTAAAGAATGGAGATCCTGCACGTGCTTTAAATCCCTGACAATGGGCCTTGGAAAAAACAAGACCCATCAGACTTGAATTTCTATTTCTCAGTTGCATTTCAAAGTCAGAAAAGAGTGAGTGGATAGGGGAGCCAACCACACAATTCCCAGCATACAAAACACACTTAAATTGTCCTTCCAGAAATGAAGGAGGAATTCAGCTGATTCTGAGGGAGGAAAAGGTTTTTTCCAGCAATTAGTGGATCCTGCCCAGTGCTTAAGGGATGCAAAGGGCACAGCATGAATGGTAGCAGAGAGCTTCTCCATTCAGACTTCATCAACGCATCAAAACAGCATCTGTGCTTTGAAATGTACACTCAGGGAGCAAGAGAGTAGCTGAAGGCCCTTGAAGATTGGAAAAACAAAAACCAAAACAAACAAACAAAACAAAACAAAAAACCCCCAAGAAACAAAAAGAAGAAAAAAAAACCAAACCCAACCAAAAAAAAACTATCAAAACCCTGCAGCCCTGGAATTAGCTACATCTTGTCAGAGGAATTTTGAAATTGTGCAGCTGTTATCCCACGACTAGAGATGTCCCTTCCCTTCCACTAAAAATATATTCATTACTGCTCCAGACAAATACTCCCCCCACTTCCCCCTCCCTCCTACCCTCTGGGGATTCCCATGCAAGAAGCTTTACAAGGCTTCAGAACAACACTCAACCCAAGCAGCTTTCCAGCTGCAGGGTATTGTGCTGGAGTTCGTGTCCATAACACCTTGCTCAGTATCTCCAAGAGTTAAGACAGAAAGCTCACAGCATCTCGTGACATAGTCAATGGCCTTGTGTCGGCCAGGTACCCACTGAGAATTGTTAATTTGTTTAGGAGAGCTTAATTTCTAAGATCCACATGAGGCACCTCTGACTGACTTGGCTGAGGTAGGGTTATAGTCCAGATGGGCTTTCCTGGACTCTTTCCTTTCATCCACTTAGAGATGTCATTGATGACTTTGTGTACATCTTTGTGTACTTTGTCTCAGTATCTTTCCAGGCTCACAGCAGCCAGGCCAAAGCCACTCCTCATATCCTCTGTGCTGCAGAGCTCTACAGGGCAAGTTCAGGGCTTCCCAGACACAACTCCTATCCTGTGAGTTGCTGGCACCATGCAGGAGACACAACCTGCTGAAAGGAGCTGGTCACACCTGCAGCCCATGTTCTGCATAGCTGGCAGGTGACTTTGCAGCACGTCTGATGTGTCCAGAAAGCACTGGATTGTCTGCGTCCTGCTTCCTGGAAATAATGCACTTGCTACACAAACAACTACTTCTACTTGTGAAATTACACAAAGGATGTTAGTGCAGAGCACAGGGATGCTCATGGTGGCACTGGGTGTGGGGATAGGGTCACCTGCCTCCTCTAAAAAGCAAAACTGACTTTTGCAAACACATGAAAATGTGAATGTTTTCCCCAAAATAATTTCACCGGCCGTGCTGCTCTCCCAAGCACACAGCTGGCAAAATGACTGCAGGAGAACAGCTGCCCTTGGTGAATGTACAGCTTCTCTGGGCTGCCTAAAGTAACTTGGCTGTGGATGTGACATTTCTGGGTCCTTGGACTAAGTTGTGTGCCATGAAGACAAAGATTTCTGCACAGAGTCTGTGAGACTGGGTAGAAGACAGAGCTGGTAGTCTGTCCACAGAGTCTTCAGGGAGCAGTTAAAATCTTTCAGTACATTGCATGATACGTAGCTGGCCTAACTCACCATCACAGTGTCCAGCCATCCTGCTGCTTGTCTTCCAAACCCTCCTCTGGTGGACAGCACTGCACATCCTCTGCCAGGGGTGGGGCATTTTTCAGACACCTCTACTGCATCACCCAGAAAGCCTGTGCTCAGGTGAGGGCTTTGATCTGAATTCCAGCAGTGCTTAAAGGTGTTTAACAAATCACTTCAAAACGCTGCTCCCTGAACACATCCACTCAACAGCCCACACCTCAGGCAGCTGCAGCCATCAGGGACAGGACCAAGCAGGATACTCAATCCCTATTACATGTACCTGGAAGTGAGAGATCCTGGCAATCCCAAAACATCCAGGAAATCTGTGGCAGGGCAAGAAATCAAACTGAGACCTTCACATGTACCGACTAAACAACCTTTCCCAAACCCCTCAGTCAGGAACCTTTCTCCCCTATTGCCAGGTACCAACTGATCCTGGTGCTTGTCCATGCTATGGGGACAGGGGAGGTGGGGTCCCTCAGGTGGGCACAGGTGCCCAGCATTATTTCTTCTCTAAACAGCAGAAGAGGAGTGATGGGCAGACACAGTTCTGCTGGTGACATGATCAGCTTCTTGAACAAAAACCTTGGTAACAGCAAGTTCTGGGCAGGCCACAAAGCCACTGCTTTCAAAACGGTGCCCATGTTCAAAGAAGGAGGGGAATTGTTCTTTTCTCCCATTAGGCTGAACTTGCCCTAAATCTATTTAACATGAGCATATGTAGGAAATGCCTGCCATAAAGTCAAAAGGTTTATGGTGAACAGGGAAAGAAATAAGTCCACATATGGCTCATAGTGACAATAAAACATTAAATCACTGGTTTAGATGCTCACACATGAGCATTTCAGAAGGCAACCCTAGAGAATTAAAGCAACTACTGAAATGGGCTGTTCTCAGCACAAAGGTCCCTTCCACATCCTATACTTTATTCAGGATTGGTGTTCATCTCCCCTATTCTTCCTACTCCAGACTCTGAGAAGCCAGTTCTTCATGTCCTCTGTCAGAAAAACATCCCAGTGCCACCTCAGAGCTGCAGTTTACATCACCACCACATGGGGTAAATCGGTAAATCGGTCAGGGATCTGCACCTTAATAATGTTTCCCCAGAGAAGCATTGCAGCAGCAAAAGCAACTTTCATCAGAGGAAAAGGCCTGCAATTGGCACTGTATGACCCACGTGTTTCGTGCCCGAATCCAGCCCAGAGAGCAAGCAGCAGCCTCAGTAACCTCAGAACACTTTTCTCTTTGGCTGCAGGAAGGAAAATTTCCCCTCTCTTTCCAGTGTGTTGGAGCTACCTGTCCTTCCCCTGGGAATATCTTTACACAAATGCCTGCACAGGAGCACGTGGCTGGGCACGGTGCCCATGGAGCCTTTGCTGGCACCACGGAGCCTGGAAAGCAGCAATTGTTCTTGGCCCAGGGCTTCATCCTGGGGCTCAGACTCACAGCCAGTTTTGTTCAGAGCACCTGGGGATTTGATACTAGCCAGCACAGGTTTTCAGGTAGCTGCCATGTGAGAGACCTCATTTTGTCCTAAAATGAACAATGGCTGGGGCTCCCTTCCTTGGGAGTGCCTTACTGCCACTTGCAGAGTGTTACATTTTATAAAACCTGGCAGAATTCAGCAAAGTGCTTGAGAACTTGTGGAAAATTTACTAAATTCTACAAAATGTTTTAATTGTTTGAAAGACGGAACACATAAGATATTCACAAATTAGTTTTTATCCATTTTAAAATTTCACCTATAAACGTCTTTTCTCATTGCAGTTTTTTGGAGGAGGGTCTCTTCTCCACAGAAAAATAATTTCAAAAGTAACTAATACTGTACTGAGGGGTCCAAAACCAAGCAGTATCAGAAAACCCACTCTTCTGCCTTCTTAATACTGACAGTTTATTTCTGTGGGAATACACATTCACATATGCAGTTACCTTCATTAGGACATATCAGACATGAAATATTTAAAGAGAAACAGAAGAATAAAACACAGATTTGGCCCTTTTTGGTTTCACTAGAGTGAATGAAGTCTGGTTTATTAATGATTCAGCTAATGAATATTAGGAATACCTGGTGGTACCTTTGATGTCCTGTAAAGGAGGAGAAGGGGCCTTCCCAGGTATTAAAGGATGGGGTGAAAACAACATATTGTTAGTGGCAGAACTTTCCTTCAAATTGTTTAACCCGTGTTTGAGACAAACAGATATTAGAAAAAGAAAAAAACATGAGGATGTGGGCAATCTAAATTATACCACATTTCCCTCCTCAGATAATCAGCTTTCACTTTCTTAGCATCTCTGAGGCTATAAATCTAATGCTTATTCATCCATAAATTCTTAAGGGGAAACACAATTGACAAGTTCTTCACTCCTGCTGTGAAAGCAGAGGACAGGGAGGAGGAGGAACTCGTGGATTTACCTGTGGGTATCTGCATCCAATCAATCCCTCTGTTCCTGGGGAGGAAGAGGGTGTGCTCTGTTTTTTCCAAAACAAGATAGTGAAACCGGTGTCATGCCCAGCACTGATGTAGTCTGGTTTTTTTGAAAAGACTCTTTACCTTGGCTGTTCCAGGAAATTACATTTTCAAGACTATATAGTTACAGTGATAGCCCAAAAAGTGGGCGGAAATCCAAATTTTTAAAATCTCTTTCCTGGCAAGTCATCCTCTAGCAATAAGAGTGCTTAAACTGTCAGCAGACATCCTCAGAATTAGCTCGTGAGAGATGAAATGAAGATATCAGCCCTTCTCAAAATCATTTCAGAGGCAGCTCCCAGGGGCTACCCTACATGTTTCCTTGTACTATTTATCATTACTTTGGTTTATCAGCTGAAATCATCTACAGCAGGACTAGAAAAGTGGAGACAGTCCAGTTTATAGGTAACTAATATCAACAGAGTTTTCTCTGCAATGGAATGGAACAGTTATTCCTTACATCTACACCAAAACAAGAGGCTGTAACAGGTATGACCAGCAGGGTTTGGAAACCACACATTGAAGGTAATGTTATAGCAGCACAAACTTGCTGAGGCGAGGCTTCAGGAAAGACGTGGCTGCACTGGTCCACATGGAAAGGCAATTTCCGCTCTCCAGGGCTCCCATTCTGGTTTTGAACAGGAGGCTTGTGTTAATTGACATAAATGCTGCGTGACCAAAGTATTCAGAAGAGACAGAACTAAATTGTACAGATCAGCACAAGTGATTTAAGCTCAAGAAGAGTGAGGATGTCCAAAAACTCAAACTCAAGAGCACAAAAATCAGAAATTTGTTCCATTTTTGCAGCCATATTACTTGTTCAGGAGAGGAAGGCAGTCTCTCCATTCCTGAGAGCGTGCTGCATCCTCCTAAGGACAAGACAGGAAGGAAGGAGACTCCTACAATTCTCCTGCACTAGCCTCTCCAGGGGCTTCCTCCCCGTCTCTGGAGCTCAGTGAATGACTCAGAGCATTGTCACAGAAACGCGGCGCTGCCTTGCGCCCACGGGCAGACACAGCCCATCCCAACAACACACTCCTGGAAAACTGAACTGAGCAGCAGCCTCTATGTGTGTGGCAAAACTTCCCCTTGTCCCATGACAGCCTCCCTGGCTACACACCAAGTAGCAGCCAGTCTGTCACTAAAATCTCCTTTTCTTTCTTTAAACTGCAGAGACTACAAAATCACCATCTTCAGGTGTGGGTTGGGACAAGCCTCCACCTTGACCCAATATATGCTGTGCTTCCAGAGGCAGTCCCTAAGCCAGTCCAAATCTTCCTAAGGCCCATTTCTTGGTAGCCTGCTGCTTCTTCTCCTGTCATATTTAATGGACCCCTGAGAGAAAACCCCACCTCCCTCCCCCCAGCCCTGCTGCCACAGCTTCAGGCAGAATCCCCCTCCTCCCCACGGGGAGAGGGACAAGCTGACTTCACTTCCTTTCTGTCCTCCACCTTCTCAGTGATCCTTCTGGTGTCACTGGCTTCAGGGCACAGGCTGCCTAAGTATGGAATGGCAGCTCCTAGGCAGCACCTCTGTGATGCAATGGACACACACCATAGGAGAACAGAGAAGAACAGGAGAAGGAAGCAACCAGAAAATCCAGCAGCCAAGGCAGACTTTAGGACCTAGAGTAGTTTTTTTCAAAATACAAGAGAAAAAGCAGTAATCCTCATTTAACTTTTCCTTCCTTGATTCATCTCCAGACCTGTGGTTTCTAGGGATGTTGAGTCCTCACCACCCCAGCCCAGCCCGTGCTTACCTGAGGGGTATTCGGATGGCAATGATTCTGTCAATGGCGATAGCAAGGAGGCTGAAGATCGAGCTCTGAGTCAGGACCAGGACAAAGCAGGCAATGAAAAGGCAGCCATAGAAGAAGGCACAGAAGCCAGTGCTGATGGTGATGGCAAAGGGGATTGCCAGCACACCCACGGCAATGTCAGCAGCAGCCAGGGACACCACAAAATAGTTGGTGACGTTCTGCAAGTTGCTGTTCAAATAGACGGCCCAGCAGACCAGGATGTTCCCCAGGATGGCCAGCACTGCGATGATCAGCTCCAGGATGATGTAGGCTATGTCTGAGAGGAAGTCGTCCTTCCCATGTACTAGCATGGTGAGAACAACCAGGCCCAAAGCTCAGCGTTCATATCTGCAGAGCACTGAACAGCCAAGACACCTCAAAGCTGCCTGGGGTCCGTGGAGCACTCGGCTGCCAGCCCGGGAAGGCTGCTCACACACACATTTTTCTCCCCATAGCTGTTCAAGGACTTTACAGTAGCTGGTGTCAAGAAAAAAAGCCCAGGGTTTGCCAACTCCAGCGAAGTGGATTAACCAGGTGCAGAATGATTCAAACTCCAGCAGACAAATAGACAGGAGAATCTCTCTTAGAGACATACACTGCTCCCCAGACCTCAGGGTTCAGCGGGCAGCACAGCACAGCAACTGTACTGTACAGCAGTGTCACATTGGCTGCGATGCTGTTTCCTGTTGACAGTCACCCTTCTAGTCATGACTTCCTGTCATCTCCATACCTACTAGCAACATCCTCCAGTCCTCTTTTTCACCTTTTCCCACTAGGACTTGGGCAATATTTTCTTCAGCTGAAGCAAACATTAAACTTCTTCACTTGCAGTTTCCTCTAAAAAGAAAAAAAAACCAACCACATACACTAAGTAATCAGCTCTATGGAGGAGATGGAGAAAGCAAAATCTCATTAAAGCAGCATATTAAATTGATAACGGATATTAAACAGACCTAGAAGAATACATTATTGGCAAAATTCTCACATTTTGTCTATCCTGAAAGCTGCAGGGCCAAACCCAAGTTCAGGAAGGCAGCGTTTCACAGTGGTGATGAGAAACAAGGGACGTTTTGTTTTCGAGGCTGCCAACTGAGCTGGCACTTCAGCAGCTGCTCCATAGCCCGCCCTGAAACACGAGAGCCCCACTAATTATGTCCTGGCAAGTGCTGAGGCTGCACAGAGGAAAGGTGGAGGAGCCTTTCACACACACCTGTCTCCCTCTGATCGCAAGCACCGGATTTGAGCCATCACGTGCTGCCCATCCTCACGTGCTTTGCCACAAAACTGCTGCACCAATACCCTGCTCTGCAAGGACATGATTCACAGGGAAGCTGTACTGCTGGCATGTGTGGTCACCCCTCTGTGGCCATACCTGTCTGGACTTCACATACACAGGCCCTGGAACAAGATCCATGGCTGGGAGAAGTGTTCAAGGTGTGCCAGACAGGGACATGTTTGAGGACATTGCTGCTGACCATGCACACTCTTTGCAAGGGTCTCTGCAGGCTCCCCTCCTGCAACTCCATTATTTTTGCTCACGTAAATCTGTATCTTATAAGCAAACCATTTGTTCATTATACCTGCACTGTCCATAGTGTTTGTTGCATCCAGGACAGCCTCATTCTTCACCTACAGCCAGCCAGAAACACATCCACCAAAACACACCTCTCCCAGAAATACACACGTCGGCACGATATCAATGTCATGTCTCAGGGCTACATTTGAGTTCCTGCAGTACCATGCACACAGCTCTGGGACTAAAGCTGGTGCTGCTTGTGAGGAAACAGTCCTGCAGCTGCATTTCATACGAGCAGATACGTATCACCTGCATGCCCTTGCAGGTCACCTCGTACCTCTGCTTCAGATATGGGTGCATTTCACCACAGCCTCAGCTAAAAATACAGAAGGGAGAACACAGTTCCCTGAGCTTTGTGCCACAGTCAAGAGATAATTGCTTGCTGTCCTCGCCTGTCACTTCCAGAGTGGGTTGCAAACCTTATTTAGCAAGCTTTTGCAATAATATTTTCTCATTAATTTAAGAAACAGCTTGATACATCAGAGGGCTGGAAGAGAGAAGAACACAGCACTAACTGATAAATCACCAAGCTCAGTTTTGGATGCAACATAAACCTCCAAAACACAAGATTTTTGGGCCCCATCCATGGGTGATCTGGCGTGGTCTTACCCATCAGGGTTTGATGCCTTCACAGTTCACTCTGTTTTCAAGTCAGAAACCTAATTTCTCAGGATAAAATAAAAGGGTAAAGACAGTGATAATAAAAGAAAATATGATTAACTTGTGATTCACATCTGATCTCAGGAATATAATCTAATTTTAGACCTTTCATTGATTTAGAGCTCTATTGCTAATGCTGCATTTGAAAGGAAAGTGAATGATTCTTGGTGGTTTGGACGTGCTCCAAAACCCTTGCTTTTCTCCACCTTCAGCTATCTTGTTTGTGTTTTGTTTGGTTTTAGTGGAAGAAATCAACAGAAGAGATTAGTGTGTGATCTAGCTATTAAGAGGAAGATAAAGATCATCCATTTAATCTTTTTTAAAGAAGAAAAACCCCAAGAAGTCTTTATATTGTCTATGCTCCTACAGCAAAACCTCCAATTTTTCAGCGACTTCCTAAAGATGGCTTCTACTTCCTTGGATTTCAGGGATGTCAGTGATATGCCCCTACATCACTCTGCAAGCATCTGCTTGTCCATTACAAATCCCAATAGGTTTGTTTCAAAGCAGCAATATTGAAACCTCACCCTCCAGCACAACTTCCAGGGAACGGGATTAGAATTAATATAAAGTGGAAATAAAGAAGATCTGGAGGGAGAGAGAACAGAAGGGCCAGGATGAGAAATAAACAATGCTTTGTGCATGTGGGTGAGCAAGAAGGGAGGAAAAAAAGACAGGAAAAAGCTAGTAGGAGGAAAAAACAACCAAACGAAGGAAGCAGTGGGCAAAACAGGCCCCTAAGAGGAAGGGGAGGTGCAGGACACGGCTGTGCCCGAGACTCTGAGATGGGTGTGAGCCCTGAGTTCCTCAGCAGGACAGGGTCGGGCACAGAGGGGGAGCTCACACCTCCCACAGGCTCACACCTCCCACGCAGGATGAGAGCACGGCCAAATTCCAGTGCCAGGCCAAGTTTAGAAAAATGTAACAATTTACTGTGACGTACTTGGGCCAAAACTACTGCTATGGAAAATAAACCCAATATAATCCCCCCCACAAGCTCCTCTGAGATGGTGTTGGAAGAACTGAAGGAACCCGTGTTTGAAAGGAGCCAGCCTGAGAATGGGGCACCTTAATCCTGATGCCCAGAGCATTTACCTGAAGTTCTGCTATGTTGCTCTTGCCCATCATGTTCACAGCTCATACATCTCAGTGAAGAGGATCAAAGCTAAATTACTGGATATTCTTCCCAATCTGAGAGCTTCCTTCAGTAGGATCATGAATCCATACTAATCCTAGATGCATTTTGTTTAACCTGACTCTTTCAATGGCTCATCTCAAACTCCAACATGACATGGAGGAAAGTTACAAACTTCACTGTGGAGGTCCTGCACATACTAATGGCCCAGCACAAAGCTAAAATTTCCTACACCTCTGCATGATCCTGAGAAAGCACAGTATTGGAATCTGAATTTTAATGACTACATCACACACTGTTTTCTGACACAACAGAGCTTTTAACCTTCTACTTTAACTGTTTCATGGCTTGATGTTAAATTTGAATTTTTTATCTCTGAATTTGTTTAGTCCCTTGCTTCCCATCTCCCTACACAAACAGTGCCCTGATCCTTCATCCCAAGCCCCAGTCATTTATTCTGAAGCAATCAGAATGTTATGTCCAGAAAAGGACAGCATGTCCTTCCACCCTCTGCTCTCAGATGGGCTGGAAAGAGTTCTGCAGAGCCAGCACATCTCAGGGGAGAAATGGCTGGAGCTGAGCAGGTGTCCCAGCCATGACAAAACAACATTTTGTGTCTGCTTCAGCGCCGCTGAGTAGCCACTGACATTAGAAAAACCAATTACTGGCCACACAACCCCAGCCTCACCTGCTGCTGACAGAATGTGCCGCAACCTGGGAGGATTGAGCCTGAGCTCACCCACCTCTCCTCATTCCTCTCTCACAGTGTCAGCTGCTGTAGTGCTCACCTGACATAACAAATCTCCATTTTAGGAGTATTTGCAACTTGCTTTAAAACAAGAACAGGCTCAGTCTTTCTGCTTATACAGTTAGAAATTCATTGCACAGGGACAAAATGAAATAGAGACCACATAGAGAAGATGACATAAACCCAGAGGCAAGATGAAATTTATTGTAGAATTGTCTACTTCATGCAAGACCCAAAGGCTCAGCAACCAGGTCTAATAAAAAAAAATTAATTAACAATCTGCTTTACTCACTGGGGAAGTATATATTTAACATCTCAGGCCCTTGAGGGACCAGCATGGCAAGCTTCTTGAAACTTAAGAAAAATAACCTGTATCACCCAACAGGCTGGACAGCTACAATTAGTATTTCTTCATAAGCCCTTGTTTTATTTTGTTAATTCCTTCTTGATACCCCGGGCTATGTTCCGGCCTTTCCCCCATTATTAAATAAACCTTTTTTGTCATTCACAAACCTGTAAGGCTGGTGCTCTGATCGGTTGTAGTGACTTGGAACACTCTGTTCTCTCTCATATTTCAGTCCCAAGGAGAAACTCCTCCTTGAAAATTCAATAAAGCATCTGCACAGCACGTTCCCATGAAGCAATTCACCAGCAGAGCCTAAGCAAGCTTTAGTTTGGCATCTCCAGTTGACTTTGAACCAAGGTGTTGCCCCTTCTCTCTCATGAGTGCCAAAAGCATCGAGCTGAGCCCTTGGCCCCTGCTTGGTTCAAATCACCCACCTCAGACAAGCTTATCTCCTGCTCTTGGCCCCTCCAGGCTGAGTCCATCCTGCTTTGGGAGGTTTTGGCTGCCCAGGCTCTGTCAGCTGGTACAGAGCAGACTCTGTGCCTGCCAGGCTCACAGTGCCTGTGACACTTCAGTCTGACAGCTCCCCTCACATATTAGCAAAATCTCCAGATGATCAGCAGCCCTGAGGGCACCCAAGACAGTCTGTGGGCACGTAGGTGACAGACTGCAGCTTCCCCGGGCTCCAGAGGGGTTGTGTCTGCTCTAGGATGGGGCAGGAGAGGCAGCTCATGGGGCCATGAGGGGGTGTTCATCGAGGCTCATTCCACAGATCACAATCTGACATCTCCTTTTGTCAACACGGCCCTTCCCAGGTACCAGCCACATGCAGATTACCCAATTCCCTTAGGGGAAATCCTTGAATCCACACATGGCAGTAAGCAGAAAAAATTGGTGCTGCTAAATAATTTGTTTCCTACTTTCCAAAGCCTGGAGGGGGAGATGCTTGTCAGTTTTCATTCTCTCTTTGAAATGCCTTCAGCTTGAAGAGAATCTCCCTATCTTTTAAATCAAAAACTCCAAGAAATCTTGTCTCTCCCCACCACTTCAGAGGATCAAGTCACAATAAACGAGCCAATGTGCTCACAGGCAGTACACAAATTTGCAAAACAACTGGGGCTGTAAATCATAATGAAAACAGGTGTCCTTTGGGGAGAACGATAGGGAAGGCAGCGGGAGCACTTCTCTGTGTTGCTCAAGGGTTTCCTTTCTGAAGTTCAGTATTTTATGAATACTTCATGTAGAGCAGCTTCCCCAGGTCCCTGACTGCTCACACACAGCTGTGGGGAGCATCCTCAGCCCTGCCTCCCATGGAAGGACGAAGAGCTGTGGCTGGGTGGGGCAGGAAAGAGGAGGAAGGAGGCATCACCCACCTAACCAAGACATACATTTTCCGATTCCTCTATTTGCTTTATTATTGGCTGCTGTCTAAATGATCTTTTAGGTCATCTGCTTACAGTAATAGGAGGAAATTAAATATTAATAATAGACTATTTCCCTCTAGACTGCTCTTTGTTAACAAAGGACACAAGTGAAATAAAGCAGGCAAAATTATCAGCACACCGTGGTCTTGGTTTTCAGGTACCTGGAGCACTTGCACTTTCCCTCAGCCCTCCCTGGAGGCCCTTGCACACCTGCTTGTGTGGACACCATTGCAAGTGCAGAACACAAGGAGGTGTGGAAGTTTTTGTTCTATCAAGGGGCTCCACATGCCAGTCTGAGCCTTCCAGGCACCGTTTCCAATTTTATCCAAAATATCATCTGAGCCACTGGTGCTCTGACTGCAAAAATGCAGGGCCAAGGATTTTTGGAAGCACAGACTTTGTCTCCTCTTGGGAAGTGAAGTCTGCTGTAATATAAAGCCTACAGTGGGGTAACAAGCTTTCTGGATAGGCTTTGCAAATTCTCCTGAAATAATAAGTAAAATGAGAGCTTCAGCTTTGCTGAATTTGGTGTAATCCCCTCTTACAGGAAAGCAACAGCCCTTCAAGACTTAAAACCTCCCCTCCACGTACTTGTGAAAAGCAGAAGAAATGGCTCTTCAGAGACCTGTACTGTCCCTGAACTTTGTCTGTCAGTTTAAAAATGGGAAAGAGGGGCAACAATTCTGTTTTACATTTCCATCCCTGCTGCAGTCCAGGCCAAGAAAGGAGGCTGTACTCCAGCAACAAGCATGATGAACCTGGGTGTAAAGTCTTGACTGATTTACCAGAGACACCCAGACTGCTGCAGCAGTGACAGCAACCAAAGCCGTGACAAAACCACACCCTGTGAGCCTGTCCTGTGTCTCTCTTCTCCTCCTGTTTATACACATAAAAAAAAAAAAAAAATTAAACCCAAAACTGCCCCAAAAGTGAAATCCCACTGGACAACAAGCAAAGGTCATAATACAGATGGGCTGGCTGACAGGAATGGCTAATCCCAAACCAATACTGCAGCTTTGCCTCCTGCCCTCCAAGTGCTAGAAGTGGATTAATTTTTATTGTGGTAGCGGAAGATTAGAACAGAACACATTTGACCATATTTTTTTTCCTAAGTGGATGTTATAAATGTTTTAAAACAAGAAAAAAACCTCAGAGTAATTATTCCAATTCTAATGGTCACAAAAAGCCAAGGAGGGCAAAACTAAGTAAGGCTGAATGACCAGCAGTTAAATAAGGCAGATCAAACAAACAGAAGGGAAAAAGGCTCCCCTGTGCTCACCAAAGTCTCACTGGGCAGCAGGCATCGTGATATATTGCCAAAAGACACCGAAACATGTTGGATTTTTGAGCAAACTATTTGCACTCAGGACGGCTGATGTTCATTTATCTATGGTGGCATTTCTAAAAATAAAAAAAAAAAAAAAATAGAGCATTTGGATAGGCTTTCATAAGGCAGACAAGTAAAAAAGCATAATTAAAACCATGTACCATGGCCAGAAACAAGTTACTACTGCCAATATCATCCACAATGTCTCTGAGGAGCCAGTTTTCCTTTCCTTTCCTGTGTGAGGGAAGAACTCAAAGGCAAACCCTGCCTCCTCACAGCCCTACTAAAGCCAGCTGTGAGAAATGAGGAAACAGAATATAAGGAAGAGGTGACCCACAGAGGAATACAGGCAAGGGAAGAATTTACTCTGAAGGTATTTATCATATTGCTAATACATCCATTCTGGTCTATTTTAAAATAATGGAGTAGACTTCTCTCCAGATGTGACTTTGCCTCTCATTTCTGTATGAAATTTCCAAACAGGCAGTTGAGAATTGGGTACATCTGTTAGTTTTCTTGCATTTTTATCCAGTTATTCCCAAACCCTATTTGCCTTCTCTAAGTACAGGTTTTCTCTCCACCATGCCCTGTGATCCCTGGTCCTGTTCCCTCAAGCACTGTCCTGCAGGTTGCCAGGAGTGTTTGTATAAACCCTGATGGTGAAACAGAAACTCACCGCAGAGCAGGGAGAGCTGTTGTAGCAGGTCAACCAACATCCTTCCATAGCAGAAGGAACGTAACTCTTTCCATCTCTCTCCACGTAACTTAAAATGATTCCCCAGCTGTCCTTCCCTATCCTGATCAAAGCATTGTACAACATTGTTCATCCCAAAAGCATGCAAAAGCCACAGTAACAAATTTTCTGTCCCCTGAGTTTGTTTTCAGCAACTTCCCCTCATCCATTTTGTAAGGTACTCTGACTGCTAATGCTTATTTGCTCAGTGTCAGCCTCACCATCCTGTCAGTGTTTCTGTCGCAGCCTCAAAGATATTTAAGGCATTTTTAGGACTCTGCCACCCTCTGTGGATAAGGAGTTGATGCTCTGATGATGCCCCGAGGCCACATGCCCTCACTTTGTCATTCCTTCTCCTCTTTGATGTGACTTGCACCACGCTGCTGTCACCCTGTGAGGTGACTTGCATTTCCACTATCACAGCCAGCCACACCAACACTAGAGGTACTCAAAGGGACAGTTTTTTTCCCCAAGTCCTTGATTATAATCCGATTTATTAAGAACTTTCCAATGTCACTGTTACTGATCCCAGACTGTCAGTGTTGAGCTGGTGCTCTGAGGACTCTTAAGTCCTTTCCTCATTTCCTAAGCCCCTGTGCTGTGGTCAGAGCACATCCGCTCCAGTGACAGCCTCGTACCTCTCCCCACTTCCTGCTCTGACGGCTCTGGCCGGAGCTGCTGCTGGGCTGGGGTGGAGAGCACAGAGCTGCTGGGGAAATGACACTTCTCACCAGTGACTTCTGTCCTTCTACATCAAACCATCACGCTGGGGAACCAGCAGCCATTCATAAATCACTTCAGAAAACATTTCACTGCATTTGCTGGTGTTCATGAGCTGCTGTTCTTGTCTAGAGGGAGTAGAAAGGAGAGGAGAGCAGCAGTCAGGACCCCACTACAGCAGAGACACCTCCACCACCCTTGGGAAGTGGCCCTTCTGTCCAATGAAAACTTCAGCTATTTTACAGTCTCTGCACAACAAGACATCATAGAAAAGCTCCATCTGAAAAGAAACCTGTGATCATTTCTCAAATGCATGACAACCATGATCCTCACACCTTGCCCAACAAGGATAAACCAAAAAAGACCCCGAAGGCAAATTCCTTAGGGATTGTGACATTTGACTCCAAACACAAAAGATGTTAGTCAAGCAGAGATGGATCTCAGGGGGTGCTCAGAACAGATACCCCCAAGCCTTTAGGATGGTTTCTCCCACGTGGACTGTGTCCATCTCTTGCCTGCTGTAATCATAGAGCTGGGCTGTACACTGGCTACGTGGAGGAAACGGAATATTTCCCTTTAGGAATGGGGTAGGAAAGTTAACAAGAACCCTAAATGAATCATAATAGTCAAGCAAAGTTTGGATCAACATTTCATAAGACACAGGATGACATTAAATAAAGACATAAAAGAAAGTATTAATGTTTTTTAGGTGTCTGACAAAGTTAGGTGCCTCAGTTTTAAAAGGTTCAGCTAAAGAGGCCTGAGTTTTGGGATTATCAGAAACAGTCCCAGACTATCCCTGACTAGGCAGCCATCAGCACAGGTCATTTTTTTTACCAAAATCTGGGCTGCAGAACATTTTACAAATGTTTTAAAAGTCAGTGTGCTTCCCCCCACATGCTCCAGGAGCTGTAATGGTGCTGGTGCCAGCCCAGGTCAGTCTGATGTGATTTTCCACCATCCCATTGAGCCTGGGCACTGATCTGTGGATTGGACGTATGTGGAAACTGTAATTATTCAAATCAATTTCAATCACGTGTCTCTCTTCTGAAGATTTTATTAAAAAGCCACATACCTCTTAGCTGTCTTTTATCCAGGGGAATATTTCCTATGGAAAATCCCAGTCTGTGCCCAAGTATATGGATCTCATACTGAAACCAAAGTTGTTATTATCACAGAATATGGCATTTAACCACCTACTTCCCTTAAGTCCTTGAGCTCAACAGCTGATTCATACCAGGATCTGACAATCCTGTTCTATTGGGGAAAACTCAATAACCAAAATGATAGGGCTGTTTGTAGAGGACTTTCCAAGTACAAGAATTTGCATAAGAGGCCAACATTACAGAATAGGCAGAGAGAGCAGAAACATTTACACTGCCCTAGTTAGAAAAAATAAGAGGGTGGTGGGGAAAGCAGAGACAAGAAGCAAGAGGAGAACACAATAGTGCAAACCCAAACCAAAACATCTCCAACAAAGCAAAGCCAGGAGAAAAACAGAGGAAACTCTGAGGTCTGAGTACTAAATGAGGAAACTTCTAACAGGGAAAACTGCAAACCTCACCATTCCCGAAGGGATGCATTAAAAGGTTGCCCTTCGCTCCGTTCAGCAGCGTTCCTGCCTCGCATGGGTGAGGGGCTGCCCTGCCCGGGGGGATGCTCAGACCCCGCGGCTCGGGCTGGACTTCGAGAGGCTCCACCAGCCAAGCCCCCCGGGGCGCTGCTGAACAAGAGCCACGGCTGTCTCTGGGAGCCACAAACACCGGGCACAGGGACACCGGGAATGCCGTATCGCAGCCTGCTGCAGATAAAACAGCCCCAGTCTGCAAGGACTAGAATGCCGGAGTGCCTTCCCTCTGGGACTGGGAGCAATCACAAATGCTAATCAACATACAGACAGGAGCTCAGCATGTCACCCGTCACGTCTCCAAAGCTCCAGGAAAACCCCCCTTTCCTCTCCTTGTATCAGAGGGGGACAGGAAGATTCCCTCATCCCCTGCATGCCTTTCCCTCCCCCTGTCCCTGGCTCAAACCATCCCTCCAAGAAGTTTTCCTCCCTGCTAACTTCTCCATTGTCTCCGATGCATTGTTTGCAAATGTTCCCTAAAAATGCTTTGTTAAGTATTCTTTATTCCTGTTTCAGGTCTTTCCACATCCCCGTATAACACCTGGACTTTATCTTGTTACCTGTCAGATAGTGATAAACCTACTGTATGCAACCCCTGACTTACATCTAAGATAAATACAATTTGTCTTCTAGCTGTCATTTCTTTTCAAACACTGCCTTCCACAGCTGCATTTGTAGTGGTAATAAAATTACTTTATTTGGGCTTGAAATGTGCGAGTTTTAAAGAAATAAAAATTTTTAAATCCCCATCAGCAACAGCCCCAGAATCCAGGTTGAGGAGCGAAAGAGATCACACCTTTACCCGCTCACATTTACCAAATAGCTGCATTTGGTGAAGTGCTTTGAAATACTCTTTGCTGATTGTCTGTGGGTTGCCCACTGTGGTCAGGATGAAGAATGAGTTAGAGCAAAGGAGGTTTAAGCTGGGTATCAGGGTGTTTCCTGCACACCAGGAAAGTAATGAGTCTCCACTGCAGGTCTTTAGGAGTAGGATAGAGAAAGATGTCAGAAATGGCAAATCCATAGCTGATCCTGCCTTTGGGCAGAGGCCTGAATTAGATGACCTCCAGGTGCCTCCTAAGGATGTTTTCCATAATTGACAATTCTATGTGCCATCTGCCCATTCTGATCTACAGAGATTTACTGCAGAAAAAAAAGTGCAACACAATCAATAATTATTCCTGATACAGATGCAACCTTTGGGAAGGGAGAGGCACCTTCTGACTCTACAGAAGGAACTGAAGCCTTCAGAGGTTAAATTACCTTCTGTGCATTTGCCCAGACCCTCCCGCCCTCCCAAGACAGAATGCTTCCAGTTCTTTACCCCTAACAATATTCAACTACAAAAGCGTCTCATTAAGTAGGCAGCTTCCTCAGCATTTTTAAAATGAGCAGACAGGCAAGGAACTGGTGCTATTTTGTTCAAGTAGCTTCACCAAGGCTGTTCAGGTGCACTGATGCAAAACCTGAAGATGGTCCATGAAGCAACCAAACCTTCTGGTCCTAAATATCAGATATCCTGATAAAAGGGAATAACCCTCCACTGAGGTGTAAGAATCTTCTCTGATTCCTTGACACACAGCTCAAGATCTCTTTCCTGGTTTTTACTTTAGCATCCAACAAAACAAAAAAGTTTAATACTCCATCTCCATTTTCAGATGGAAATCACACAATAAAGAACAACCTCGGGAGCTAATCACAATCCAGATCAAATGAGAAAATGAACAAGCAGAGCTGTAATCTGTTCAAGCTGAAGACAAGGACAAACTTTGCAGGATACCAAGAGAGATGCTGGTACCAGCCTTTGGATAGAGAACACCTCACTCCCGGCTGTGCAGAACTCAGAGCCCTTCCCCACACTTCCCTTGTCCCATCTCACATGGGCAGAAATGTCAAACCAAAGTGAAGAGCTGAAGCATTGAGAAAATGGTGGGAAATCTGTGAAACCTTAAACATCCTGTACAGACAAGAAATCATACAGCCATCAGTCAGCCAGGCAGAAAGGAAGTGGTAAAGGGGGAGGCTTTCCCTCAACACAAGATGGAAAAGCAGCCAGGCTCAGAACCAAAGGGGGACAGACCCTTCCAAAAGACAGGACTGAAAGGAAGAGTGAAGATTCAAAGCAGTCCCCCGGCACCTTCTGCGGGGCTGAGCTTTTCCCAGTGGTTCTTAGAACTTAACCACATGGCTCTACATGAAATCCATTATTGAAGATTAAACAAAAAAGATGAAGAGCTTTCAAAAGTTGAGTATATCCAAACGCAATAGCACCAGCAGCCCTTATGGAAACATCCTATTAAAATACCAGCAAAAACAGAAATGCAAACAGGGGACACCTGGCAGAGGCTTTCCAGCTCAGAACTTTAGTGCCTTTTGCACCCACTGATAGAAGGACAGAGGCTAAAAACATCGTTACTGGGCCAACATCCCTAGACCTGGTACAAGGTGATGCTGATTCTACTTTTTATGTATAAAAAATACATATGGAAAAACATAGATCACATGAAAATTACAAACGTACCACACAGCCACCATTAAAAAAGAGACCTGCTTGCTTTTTTGTTTTCACACCCTGCAATAGGTTGTTTTTATTTTATGTACAAACATACATGTTTGCAGTTTATACCCACATGTTTTCTCTACAAATTTAGAGGTTCACAGCTTTCCTGGTTAATTCAGAATTCAATCAATTTGCCACATTAGACAGGATTTCATTTCCATAGGTTTTTGTGATACATGATTATGTTTATATTGACTTTTTAATTGAGATTCAAAATAAGGTATTTCCTCCACAGACCTAATTCAATTGAAATGTTTCTCACATCCCTGCTGGTCACTTTATCTAATCTTCTTCTTCTTCACTTGGGCAATATGCTCCGGGGGTGTCTCTAACAGCAGGGGCTGACCGTGCTTTCTCTCTCTCTGTTAGTTTCCCCCATGCAGAAGAACAAATTTATCAATTACTCCAGTTCTTAAGTTACACGTGTCTGAGACTTATAAGCCTGATAAGAAACCTGAAAACAAATACATCCAAAGACCAAATTATCTAATAGTTGGCCATCTGCTTAGGAAAATAATTTTAAGTAGTTACAGCAATTCTATTAACTATTTACCAAGTGAGTCATGTTGTTCTCTTTAAGTTAACCCTTCCTGTCTTGCTCTGGGCTCAGTGCCCCAGGCAGTTTTGAAGAAGGTGCTCAACCACCTTTCTTCCTTTCTGGCTATAGCAAAGCCTGCAGTCCCCCTGCACTCGAGACCCCCCAAACTCACACTGACCAGGGCATAAAAGAGCAATAAAGCAACCGTGACTCTTAGACCACACAAACGACCATGCAGAAAATCTCCTCCCAGGAGCATCCCCAGCGAGGGCACCGCACAGCAACACTGACACAGTGGAATGGGAACGCACCTGCTGCCTCGGGCACTCCGTGAGGGCAGGTCACCCCAGAGGGCTCCGGAGCCCCGTCCACCGGGGCAAAAAGCCTACATCCACATCCTGCCCACAGCTCTGGAGACACCCCGTACCTTGTGGCCTGTGTCCCTGTCCTTCATCCGCCCTCTCCCCCAGCACAGGGGTACAGGCCCCTCTGGGAGTGGAGGCTCCATGGACATGCTCCCAGGGTACCAAGGCCGAGTGCTCCCGGGCACAGGGAAAGGCACTCCGCTGAGAAACTTTCAGCTGCTCGGCAGAGATAAAGCAGAGTTGGGGCTTTGGGGGGCGAGGAATAGGATAAGACCCTACAGGTTTGAAGCCATCTATTCAGTCCCTGCCCTTTCCCCCTTAACACGACTGTGAAAGTGCATGGAAATCTCCTTTAAAAGCACTACAGAGTAGTTTACAGGATGAGGGGTACTCCTGAGGAATCGCTATTTTATGATTAAGCAAAAATATCTGCTGAAGGGCCGGAGGAGGGCTGGGTGCAGGGAGGCAAAGTCCAGCACCTGATGTTTGAGGGAAGATCCGTGGAGCAAACATCTTGGAGCGCGGGGGTGTGTCGAGGGACTGACAGTTGGGAATCAGCACGGAGTGAAAAGCACCGGCTCCACGGGGGAAACACCATCCGAGCCGGGGCAGGAGAAAGCGGGAGCAGGGCAAAATCGCCTCGTCTTGGGGCTGGGGGCTCGGCTGCCCCGAGAGGGCAGCGGGCAGCCACTTTTCAAATTCGCGGGACAGGCAGGAGAGGGACCGAGGCTGCTGCGGACGCCGTGAGGGAAACCGAGCCGCGCGTCGCGGCTGCCGGGGCGGAGGACCGCCGCTCTCGGGATGCTCCAGCGGGACGAGCCCCGCAGCCCNCTCCGCGCAGGACGCGGCTGCCGCGGCTCCCCCTGCAGGGCGGCGCGGGGCGGGCGCGCCGGCGGCCACGGGAACGGCACCGGGACGCTCGGCCACGGGAAAGGCTCCCGCTCCCGGCCCCGCTCTCGGCAGGATGGGCGCCCGGCAGCTCCGCAGCTTTACCTGGCGGCCGGCGGCGACCCGGCACCGCGGAGCTCGGTGCCAACATGGAGAGCCCGAAGCAGCATCCCCGCAGCGGGGCTGGAGGAGAGAGGGCACTTACTTGAGAGTCCTCGCTTGTCGTGAGGGACCTGCAAGTGACAGAAGCGGGCTTTGACTGGGCTTGATCTGCATACAATGAAAGGAGGAAAGAAAGGAGAGGAGAGGAGAGGAAAGGAGAGGAGAGGGAAAAGGGAAGGGAAAAGGAGAGGGGAGAGGGCAGAGGGGAGGAGAGGAGAGGAGGGCTTTCTCACTACATTATTTTAAGCATCTAGTTCTTTCCAGGCTGGAAAACCCACCCAGCGAGTCGAAGCCTGCAGCTGTACCACACAGGGCTGCGGTGGCACCGTGCAGTGCTGCGGGGGACACCGGGTCTGACTGCACACACAGACGAACTTCACTCTCTTCCTATCTGCCATTACTACCTGCGGAAAGGAACCCCTGTGCATTACTACTCTGGAAGTGTTTAAGAGTTCTCTGCTGAGATATTGACTATTTGACAGCAGTTTCACATTCCCACCGGGTAGGTGGCTGTGGATCCCACCAGCACACTGCACATTTCCTGCTTGCGGTGCCCCTGGAGCTGTGCCTGTCCCCAGCCAGCTCCCGCTCCTCCGAAAGACTTGGGGACAGCCACGACTCATCTCGCAGCAGTTTTGAAGCAGGGAGAGAACCTCTCAAGAATTTGATCCCACTGGTCTTTGTGGGCATCTCCTAAGTTTTTTAACTTCTATTTTTCAAGTTTACCTCTTAGTAAGTAAGTAATCTACGTGTTCCTATTGGGTGGACACTGCAAACAGGAAAAACCACCAGCGTGACCCCACGCTTCCCACCAACTCCATGGCAGGTCCCAGCCTACGACAGACTGATCCATCTCAGAGACAGCCAGCTCAGGCCCCTCTATGCAGGGTCTGAGTCAGGTCGGGTGCTTGTGTCATGCAGTGAGGTTTTATTCTAGGATTCCCCACTCCAGAGAGACTTTGCTCCTGCCAGCTTGTCCAAAAGCATTCCCTCAGTGACACACAGCACTGCTTACCCTGCCTTTCCTGGCAGAAACAACGTGAATGATGTTTTACATTTCTTAGGTGTAACAAGACAGTAGGAAAGAAGTAGCAGAACTGGCACCAGCCCCTTCGGTGCCAACCTCAAAATCTTTGAGCATCTAAGCATTAAAAATTCAGCACTGGCAGCAGCACCCAGCACCTGAGCTGCCCTCCCCTCCACTCTTACCCCAGTCAGGAAGGCAGGCTAGCTCATGGGCTGTCTCAGCCACGCAGCTGGGAACTACAGCATGGAGTGAAGGCTGCTCCAAACACAATGGGAATCCTCTGGGGAGAAAAAAAAGAGTAATTTTTCCCAGGAAGTTACAGAAAAGGCTGGAGTAATTTACCACACAGTAACATGAAATGATTTTAAGGAACACATACACTGACTAGCCAAGTCAAGAGAAAAAGCAAAAGTGGGAGATGAGAAAATTAGGAGCCTCATCAAAACATGCTATATAAATGATAGATTTAGAAATGCCACCTGCCTACATGATGTTTACCAGAGCTTTTTAAAAAATGCTGACACGAGGAATGGGATACTATTCATGCAATGGCCTCATGTTTGCCCTGTACAAGAGGTAGTATTTTCCCACTCCTAGTTGATATTCCATGAAATTTTATGCTGTGCAATTGTTTCTGAACTAGAGGAGCAAGTCAGAATCAGCTGCCTGCCAGGCTCTGCTGTGTCTGCTCGGTGTTGCTCCTTTCCAGGGCAGTATTTCCTGTATTGTAGAGGCTGCCTCACTCTTTGGCCCAGATCTCAAAGCCACCCAAATTACTCTCTTCCACTGAAATCAATGAGAGCTGGAAATCAAAATATTTTTAAGGAGCAGAGATGCATTTCTAAAGATTACTTTGTTCCTGAATACATTAAACCCAAAGCTGTTGCAATCAACCACTTTGCTGAACTGTCAGGCTGGTTTATTCCAACCATCCCATCCTCAATATATCACCTTACAAGTTTCCCAAGTCACAAATGTTGATCACCATACCTTTGAAGGACCCCAGAAATGCATCATTGGGTGTTTCTTTTCCCAGCTGCAACTCTTTGATTTTTGCAGCTAACCTATTTTAAGATAATTTGATATAGAGTATGTAGATTTTCTTAGAAATCTACATAGAAAGTAGTCATAGAAGATCCAGAGCAAATGTCCAAGTACTTTCACAGGACTGGCTGATAATGGCTCCCTGACCAGCTTCTAAAGTTTCTTAGAAATTACTTTCCTTCCATAAAAAGCATTCTGACACCAGAAGCACCAAACCACTGGTTCCTTCCCTCACTGGCCATGCCAGTCTGGCTGGCAGATCAGATCCATATTGTCACCCAGTGATTTTATCCCCGTGCAGCTGGGAATTCTGCAGTGATCCAAGATGTTAAAAATCAGTATTAACACCTCTCAGAGCAACTGGGTCAGACCCTCTATGTCTTCTGCATGCTCATTTCTCACTTCTGCACAAGTAACTGTGTTTATAATGAGCAGCTGCTGTTTTATGTCCTATTCAGCAGTTGGATAGGATAATTTCCATTACTATAATAAGATCTGAATAGATCTGTTGCCTTTCTTTTGAACTAAAAAATTAATTGGTTTTCTATTGGTTTTATGCCATCGTCCCTGTTAAGTATCAGACCACAATTGTTGTGCATATTCCATGTGCATTGTCCTTACCTCTGGGTATTTTTACTTATGTCCTCCCTTACCCATGGCCAATGACAGTAAATTGACAGTAAGGAATACAAACAGCTTTTATATCTTTTGTTTTTTATAATATATGCAGGGGTGGCAGTACCAGAGAGTGCAACTTCCCTCGGTCACTCTGGAGAATAAACCAGCATTACTATGACTGCTGTGCCCAGGCACAGTTTGAGAAGGGATGACATGAAGAGACAGGCTGAAACCACCTGGAAACAAAACAGCTTCCAGCAGCCTCCGCAGCCATGGGAAGGTACTGCCACACATTCAGAGCTGGCTCTGAGCTGAAAGGAGTCCAGGACTGCAAGGACAGAAATTAAATTTTCTGATTCTGCCATGTAGAGCCAAGAAAGGCTTTCTAATTCCTGGAAAGCAGAGCTGCAGTAACATCCTGTTCACTGTCTCACTGAACAAGCCAAACTCCTGAGTTTTGGGCAGCTGAAAAGTAGTGATAAGAGTATTTGCACTTCTCAGACTTAGCAACTCAGCTCAAGCAGTAAACTCTAGAAAGCCTGTGTAGATCAACCTTTGAAATGCTTCCTTCAAAAAGGTGAGAGCAAAGTAAATAAAAACCTCATGCTCAAGACCTGTTGTGAAACCCACCCTTCACTTTGCTGGCACTGCAGAAGTGATACGTTGGGCACGTCAGGGATGCCCCTGAAACACAAATAGCCTCAGAACCAAATGCAGCCTGCCACTCTGGGAAGCAGAAAATCATACCCAGGTACTGAGGCTTCCATGTGGAGGACTGGAAATGATCAGTTTGCCTAAAACAGAATCTGGAAGAATTAATCTCATTTTAAATAGAAAAATTATTTCTGTCTTTACAAAGACATTAATGCTTTATCAGTTTTGAGGCTCTTCTCTGTCATGAAACATTTCTTTCTAATCAGACTGAATTACTTAATATGTGCAAAACTACATTTAAGGGATGCACATCTTGCCAAGAAGCATCAAACTGAGTATTGCATTAGCACATGTGTTCAATGTTCAGGACATTTTAAATGGTGTGTTCTGACTTGAACATATCCCATTCCCACAAATACTGCCTGAATCTCCTCGAAAGCAATGAAAGACATCTGTATTAGTCTAAAAGAAGGGATAAGGGCACAGTTACTTGAGGTCCTTTGGATACACCAGCAAATCCTTCAAAATTAAAGACAGATATACATATATATATATATAAAAATCTGTATGTGTGTTTGTATATATGCAATTACTTCGTTCACATTGTTGAACATTAAATACTTGATACCATCAAAATCAACACTGGGAAAAGCTAGGTTTTTCTGTAGAGTGTCTCCTTTAACAAAGTCACACATGCAAAATTTTGCTGGAAATGCACATGGCTAAAACCGTAACAAAGGACACTCCTGTGTCAAAGACTGAAGCCTTTGCACAAACTGTTCAATTCCAGCATAGGAGGAGCTCAGCTTTTACCAAAGGCTTAAGGAAAACAAGCTGAAATCAAGGTAAGATTTGCTCTCACAGGGAAATGCAAATCATATCCCCAACACAGTCTGAATCCAGTCTGGGTCAGGAATGAAGGAAGGATTTTCAGTAATTTCATGTCAGGAGTTGACTACTCTCCGTAAAAGGCACTGCCCAAACACACTGTGGCTTTATTTCTCTCAATGCTATTCAGCATGACAGACGATGAGATGGAATTCAATCTAAATTTAAGCACTCTCTGTAAACTATTAATAGAAGAAAAACTGGTAGCGTGAATCATCATGTGGGAGCTGCAGAGCAACAGCTAAAATATAACTTACCTTTACACAATAAATGAACTGTTGGAGTTGAAAGGCCCAGCACCAATCACTTGATTCTTCTTCACTTGAACTACTCTCATTTTATTCTGAGGAGCAATGAGAGGGCAACCCTTATTTAACTTGACAAAATATACATTGTGAATAACCCAGTTTTGTCACAACACAAATTGGAGACAAAAAGTAGCTGCTGACCCTGCTCCCCACCACTCCCTGCTAGGGAATAGTGTGTGCTGGAAATGTTGGTGCAAAATGACAAAACTTAGGAGGTTTATAAAGTTGAGCTCATGTTCTAGCCATTCCAATGCCAGCTGTACCTCTGGCCAAGAGGAGAATGGCAGCAAACCCTCCCTTTACATTTCTTCTGTGCCCAGACCAAAGTCCAGCTGTATTAATTTCTTAGAGCAGCCGTTTCAGGGGGGGATTTTTTGCAGCTCCCGAATTGCAAAGCTGACAATGCAAAGCTGTGATTTTGCAGAGACAGCCCTGGCTATGCCCACTGCAGGCTGTGCCCTGGTGCAGCCCATGGACTCAGAGTGTGGACCCACAGAGACACAGCCTTAACTCAACACAGTGGCATTCTGGTGCTCTGTGGGATATTTATTTTTGAAAAATATGATATTGTCAACAGCTCAGTGAAGTTGTCTCCAGACTGTTATGTCTCCTTCTCAAGTTTCTTTCATTTTTAAGAGCTTAACTTCTAGGCTTCTGGCGTGAGGAAGGAGCCTAAAAAGGTTTAAGAAAAGGACATAAACAAGGGAGTGAGCTATGCACAGCACTGGAGAGAAGCACAAATAGTGTCCCACACTATAGAATCAATGCAAATGTCTAAGAGCAAAAATACTGTGATAAGACACTACTGTGTCCAACCCTATTTTCATAATGAGATTAAGAAGGTTCCAAAGAATTGAAAATCCTGAAGAACAAAGACCATTTAAGAAAAGTCTACATCATATTTTTCAAATAGGGCATTTCATATACAGAAATTCAGTTCCACAAAAAGCGTTAAACAGTGGTGACACACAGGGCAATAGCAGACAAAGACTAATAAAAACCTTAACCTGGATTAGAATTGGTGGCACCAGTCCCTCATTTGTTTCTTTAAAAATTGATAGACAATTTTTTTTTCTGAACAAAGACTTGGATGGAAGAAGTTTCAAATCAACTCTTCTAATAGAAATGAAACAAATAAAAATAATTAATTAGACATAAATGCTCTTCTAATCTTGAGCTGCCAGGAACAGAGACACTAATTATCCAACTTCCCCATTTAAGGTACTGGGCTGCAGCACCAAGCAGTAATTCGTAGAGAAGGTACTGGAGCTTCCTCAATGCCATCACAACTTTTTGAGCAAATTGAAAGAATTCATGCAACCTCTAGTATTGAGGATGAAAATGAAAACCAGCTTGAGATATGAGAACATCTCAACATGAAATGCTGGGCTCAAGGAAAGATAGTGCTGGAAAAACAACACAAAGCACTGAGTGAGGGAGCTGAGAGTGGCACAGAATTCAGCTCCCTTTTTGTCTGTTTTTTAAGTTCTACCAGTAGCTGCTGGCTGTAAATAGCTTCCTACTTAATAAGAAAGTTAAGAAAGGAGTTAACTTTCAGTGATAAGGGTCTCCTCTAAAATAATTTTGTGTGGTAATAATGCACATCTTCATGAGCCCCTCTGATCTCTGCCCTTTGTGGAACTACACCCAGCTCTCTGCAACATACATGATTTAATCCAAGTCTCTTCTGTCATCAAAGCAATTGTGAAACCCTTTATGACAATTCAGCAGAAGTTCTGTATTGCTAACCTAGTTCCTCCACAGAATTCAACTGCAGAAAAACCATGACTCCAATGTTAGCTTTTGTGATTTAATACAATGGAATATTATATTGCTGTTGCTTCTGAGGTATTTATTTTACTATTCCATATAGCTGCAGCTTTTCATTACAGTAAGATCTTAAAAATTAATGAATCAATTTTATTATATTCAACTTAGACACACTTACGGAGCTGGTTTCACATTTTTAACAAAATTTTCCAGTGACTTCCACTTTGGAAGACAATCCATGAAAATACTTTGGTGAGGGAATATTATTTCAGTGGATATGGGAAAGAGACGTTGCAGCTCTACAGACTGTGCAGACACTGCAGTTTCAGCATCCCTCAGACCTGGCCCATGTCCTGCCCTCCAGATGCCCATTGCAGGTGGACAAGTCCCTTCCATGGTGCTGCCATGCGCTTGCTACAGAAAAGAAAAACATCTATTTTCTGATACGAGCCTACTACACTACACTTCTGAAACATTTATTTGCAAAAGAAGTATGAAAACTGAAGATCCATGCTTAAAACCAGGATATAAATCTATTTTAAGAACTAAAAAGAGTTTTCTTAAACCAGGCATGTTCTTAAACTGCACACCTCCAGCACAACCAGACACTGCAAGAAGGACTGCAAGGAGTTCTCAGGGAGAATATTTTACCTCAAGAAAGGAGAAACAAGACATTTTCTTACAGAATAACATTACTGAGACAAAGACTTTTCTGGATTGCTGAACAGACAGAAAACATCACGCAAAAATCTCAAAAAAAAAAAAAAAAAAGGCAGAATTAAAATACCTACACTAGTCAGTGCATTTCAGAACAATACTTCGAATAATTAGGAGCTCAGGCCAAACCTCTGGATCCAATTTATTCCAGAGCACTTGAAATTAAAGCTCCAAACTAGCATTTGAAAACAGTTACCATCCAGGACAGTTTGAGACCAAACCAGATTTAAGGTGTTCTAAAGTTTCATTTTCACCTGGAAAATTTATGTTTAGGCATCTGCTTTAAATAGTGTGAACTGTTCTAGAGATTAAGTCCCCAACCTCTCTCCAGCCCAACTCCTTTAGAGACAGAGAGGGAGTGAGCATACAATTGCCTTACTTGGCTTGGGCTAAGTAACATTTAAGTAATTCTAATCCTGCAACGTATTACAGAAGTTGCCTAAACTGAACATACTCTCTGCAATTTCCTTCTCTAGAACAATACAGGCTGAGCAGATGCCTTAAATATGTCTCTCTTATCTGGGGTATTCACTGTCTTATCACTTAAAACCCTTTGGGGGTAGACCCTGTAAAGGCTGCTGGTATCCCAAGAGAGATATGACTTCCAAAAAACTCCTGAGGTTATGTGCACACAAGCCCTTTGCACACACTCCTCACCCACAGTGGATGAAGCTCCGCAGTTGCTTCCTGCAACACTTCTGAACAAACACGGTGCCAGAAACGGCATTGAAACAGCCCCTTCTGGAGCAGCTTCACACAAGGAAACAAACACACATTCTGCTATTTTCAACCTTTATTTCATGAATAATTAAGAAGAAAACATGGCAACATTGGCAAATTGAAGGCATACATACTAAATACTCATACAGAATACATTATGGAGAAAGTAAATGCCCAGGTCTTTAGTGGTCCTTGCAAACTGAAAGCATATTGGGTCCTCCAAAAGGTTTAGCTTAACATAGGCTTGCAGATTTTTCAAGGTCCAATGATTACCAACTTGTGCCTTTCAAACCAGAAACAGGGTGAAATACAATTGGAACATTCATCCAAATTTTCCTCAAACCTGTATTTCTCAGCTCTAACCAGAAGCAAACAAAATGTTTTTTCCTCTTTGCCATTTAAATATATACACTAATATGCCAGCCTAAGCATTCGAGACACAAGCACTTCTTGAAACATGTTCCATGTTACTCAGAACCTGCAGGAGTACAGATCTGTACACACACATTTATGCATGTGTACAGATCTGTATTCTCTCTCTATGTAAGACGTGTAAAATATTCAAAAGGGTTCTGGGAAAAAAGCAAAGTACTTGTCTAGAAGAAGAATTACTAAACCCATACACTGACATACAACAGCTGTGTTTCAAGGAAGAGTAAAACCAGTACAATGGATGGATGAGAAGAGCTTTTAGAATCACTGGTTTTTATATCATCTTTAAAGGCCATGGAAAGTGAGCTTTAAATTAGCTATTTAGGAGATACCATTACTGGCTGCAGTGTCATCTCAAACAAGGTTAGTCCTTATCCAGTATAGTGCTGTGAAGTCAGACTGAGGCATCAATAAAATTCTGTTCTTCCACCAAGTCCAAAATCCATCACACTGTTCTGTCAGTTCTGCCTCACACCTGAAATGGAAGCACCCTCATCCAAGAGCTGGAGGATACCAATTAATGCCCTTCTGGGTTTGATCAGGAGAGTTGTCCAGTATTAATTTGGATCACTGATTTATTTCAAATACACTGAACAACTCTTGATCATTACTGACCTAAAATGAACTTACAGTCTGGAGGCAAACTATGCCTTGTTTAGTAGTGTTATACTTTCTTCCCATTAGATAATGTACAGAAAAAACCACATTTCTGTTCAAAAAACCCTTCAGATACATATAAAAGTGCTACTTATAGACAGAAAAATTAACCTTACAATACACATAAAACCAAAAGTTTCTATCAAACTGAAATGTTGTAAGTTACAAGGATTAATTACTTGAGTATGTTACATGTATTTGTGCCCTCCTAGCTGAACTGATTCCCAAGTAACCATCTTAACTGAACATATGCAATAACTGGAAACCATTAAAAGCCTCCAGAGAAATTTCAACAATGGAACAACAAACCAAAAACGACAAAAAGAAAAAAAAAAAAAGAAAAAAGAAGAGCCCCCATCTCCCCATTTGTTGAAAGAGTTCAGAATCAAAAATGGACTACTCCATTATTGCAAGTGCAGTCTACAGTCTGAACAGGTCAGGGACTGCCAATGGCTCCTCTGCAGCAGGAAATGTCTGCTGGGCTCCCTCACTACCATATAAATACACCAGTTACATGCAAATAAAATAATACATGTATCACTAGGGTGAAAATGCACATAATACATTGCTGTGTGGGGGCAGAGCAGGTTTTAAGCCTTGACTTCCCCAGGCAGCTTCCTCATATTCTAGAACTATGCAAAATACAAAAGCCTTAGAAAGTGCAACAAAACTAGCTTTACAACATTTTTCTTTCCATTTCCATAAATACAATCTCATAAAAATATTATTAAACAGAAGCATACCTCCCAGTGGAGAACTAACAGGCCACCTTTCAGCTTTCCGTAAATGATTTTGCCTAAACTGAAAACCCCTGAAAATAGGGGATTAAAATGAAACCAGCTTAATTGCATCAGGCTGCTGTAATATTCTGCCAAAAGTTTACCCTTCTGCTCTGCATTCTCAAGTCCTGCTGGGAACTTTATGTGCAACTTTGAGGCAGACAGTGGCCTACGGGTAAGGAATATTCCAAGCAAAAGCTAATGTCAGTTGGAAGGAAGTCATCTGGTATCCATAGGTTTTACTAAAAAAAAGTTTCACTGGTAGGAAATAATTTTGATATCCCAGAATGAATTAGCTCAAGGAGATTAGAACAGTGGCTTTGTCAAACCGAGTTCAAGGGTGTTGCATCCGAACAACTGGAAAGGGTAGCAAAAACATAAGGAAAAAAAGACACTTGTATCAATTAACAGAAATCAGAACTGTACAAACCTCGACCTTTAAAGTTATTTAGCATTAATTATCCACAGCATACTTGCTACATATTCCAGATGCTTAACATGGGTTTGATAATTATAGAGTGTACTACAACACTGATTCTGAAATCAGGGAATACAACAGAAGGAACTTAGATGAAGGAGGGACACAGCAAGCCACACAGTAATTTAAAACCCATCCAGCCACTCTCCTGTGAAAGCAGAAACTCTGTTAAAGATACCTTTCTAAATAGGGACAATTAAATGTATTAAGAGATGTCTGTGTTTTGCCAGTCAACACACACTAACTTGGGAAAGCACAACGGCATATCCAGCACTCATGGATGACAAAGACACTCTAATAGCACTTCTCAGCAAGTAATTTCTCAAACTGGTTAATATTAGCTTAAAGAAAGGGATACACTAATGGTAGCTTGCAGAAATAGAGCTTGGCAGAACATAAAAATAAAACAGAAATAAATATTTACCAAGTCAAGGGAAGGAGCACAAACAAGCTATACAGTTAACTCAGTCCATACATGAACATGACTATTTTAAGGTCCTCCTTCTAGGCCACCTCAGCATAACTCACAATAGGCAAAAAGTAGCACGAAGGTGTACAACTGGATTCCTTCCCAGAAGAATTTTGCCCCTTAGTAGCTCCTGCTTGGGGCTGTGTTAGTTGCAAGAGGCAAACAAGAAGTCAAGTCACCACAGGAGTCACAGAAACACAGTTCAAACGTGTAACTGCATGACTTCAGCCAGCCCAGGGAAGCTTTGGAAGGAACTGTCACACACCATCTGAACACCAGGCAGTGTCCCCAAAGCAGGCACAGGCAGTAAGGAAAACACCCACAAGTTCTCCAAATCTCCAGCTTCCCAAATAATCTTGGTTAAAACTAGACTGGCATAAAAATTGTGCCCTGAGCCAAATCTGTATGGAAATAGAATTGAGTGAAAGTAATTTTTTGGGGATGCAAAAGAATCCAAATGTCTGAAGTGTTGAAACTGAAAAAACTCTGAGATCAGTAACAGAAATGAGACTCTAAGGTCACAGCTACACGATTCACAAGGCAGATCCTCAGCAGCTTAAACCACTGTACTGCACCATTACAGGAGGAGTCCAATTTATTTCTCCTCATGCACGTAAAACCA
This sequence comes from Falcunculus frontatus, assembly GCA_013398115.1. NCBI lineage: Eukaryota > Metazoa > Chordata > Aves > Passeriformes > Falcunculus > Falcunculus frontatus. The sequence continues at coordinate 1,194,825 of VZRV01010669.1, read as the reverse complement.
GAGCATCACTGCTGCCAGGGACATTAACAGGAGTTTACACCAATAAATTAAAGCAGAGTTCATTTAGCTCTGGCAAATTAAGGACCTCCTAAGACATGACAACGGACTTTACAGAAAAACACAAACAGTAGAAATATTTCATAAAATTGGAGACAAAAAAATTATCAGAAACACTACATGTAACTCGAAGAATATATTTTATGCAAAAGAGACTAAAATCTACCTTTAAATCAGAATATGTCATAATTATACACTCTATTCTGGATAAACTATCCACAAACACAAATTTAAAAGCGAAAATTTCATTCAGTTTTTCAGAGGCATAGGAATAAGTTTTTTGTGAGGGCCAGACACTGGAGATTCTAAATTAGTGTTTCTATTTAAATAGACGGCCAAACCAAACTGGATTAAACAAAAGCAACTGAAAACCAAATCAAGTGTAACACCTATGGAAGTGTTTCCATGTACAGGATCCAGAGGATGACACAGCTGTACCTGCATCAGGATGTCCCACAGCTCCATGTTGTTGCCCATCCTACAGCTGGCCATGAGTAACCCCAATATTCTACAGCACAGGCATTTGCAAGGCACATAGTAAAATATAAATGGATGACAAAGTATTTTCAGTACATTCAGAAATATTTTCTGGATTAAAAGGAAAGTAATTCAGCATAAACTTGCACTTCACAGGAACAAAAAACCAGGCTGTTTCAGGATTAACTATGAACAGAAACCAAACACGACAATATATTTTTTCCACATCCAGAAGGGCTACAGCTATTTTTCCTCTTGAACAACTGAATGTGGTTTGAACCCTCAGAAAAAAAACACACTGTAGAGTGCAGCAGAGCATTATGTTTGCTTTAGATCTTCCATTGCTTCATTCCTTCCACTCGGCAGCTGTGCAGCACCTCGTATGTAAAGGCTCAGATACATCAGCACACAAAAAAACTCTTCACAAAGCCCAGTGTTCCTGGGCTGGATTCACAGAGTTTTATCAGACAGATCACACCACTAAGAAGTTTACAGAGCTCTGAAGTTCGTAACAAGATCCCTGTTATAATTCCTGCTAGCTTTTCTCTCCCTTCCTTTCTGAAGACCAGCAGCTCATGTTTTTTACAGAAAGGATCTGGCAAACATGATTTCTCTTTTGACAAATGGTTACACTCTCAGTGGTATTGCAGTTAAGGACTCAGACAACATTCCAGGTAAACAAAGATGGCCATTGGACAGAAAAAAAAATCAGCTCAAAGCTTGAATTACCTCACCAAAACAGGTCATGAGTGAATTTAGATCAAGAAATGCTACCCTTTTCATTAGAATTTTTTTGTTTTAATCTAAGGCAATGAATAAGACAATCATAAATTAGGATATCTGTTCAGAGGATAAACAGAAGGGTTTTTTAAACACCGAGAGGCAAAATCTGGAATTTAATAGTAGGAGATAGAATGCAAGACAGCAGTAATGTGTACTTCCAGTAAGACTATTCTTACTGAAACTTAAGAAATGAAGTAAAAAACCAAAATTTGAAGAAATACAGAGGAGAGGAAAATGCATTTCAGACTTTTCTTAAAATCTACTAATGAAGACTTTTCACTTGAAACCTCTCTTGCAACAATTGTCTTTAGATTATATTGGCTCTTTAAATGTACCAATTAATAATCTGAGAGTATCTACTTCTAGTTCTAAAGAGCTGAAAGAATGTTTGAGACACTGCTGCTCTGAAAACTTCTCCAAAGGCCCTCAGCATGGCTTAAGTAGTTATTTTGCGAAGTTCCATAATTCTCACAGGCACATATCAGTGTAAATGTGTATTCTTATACAATGCTAGAGACATGCTGAATTATTACTCTTCATGTGGGCTATGTTCTTCAGACGATGGGGTTTTGAATTTGGCAATACTTTTGAGTTAAATCTGTGCTTTTATACCATGAAGAAGTTTCACAGATGCCAAGCACAGTTGCATTCACTGGGTTAACATCTATGACATTCAAACTGTCCTTAACAGTCGTAAGAGCACCATAGAACAGATTTATTCTCTTTACAATGGGGTTACTGCTGAAAGAGCCTGTGCTTATAAATAGCAGCTGTTACAGAACTCACTGCTCAAGTCGGCTTCTGCTTAATATTAATGAGATGTTCCATGGCTGAACTGCTGAAAAGTGTTCAGAAAAGCAAGAGGCAGAAGCAAAGACAGAATGAAGTCTCCCCTCGATTTGACAAACAAGATTACAACAAACAGCTCGTGACAAATGGAGCCATGAAATCATTGGGAGCCATTAACATTCCACACCAGGCCCTGAAGTGCCAGGACGTATCAACTCAATGATCGCTAAGGCACTTAAACGCTTTTGCCCAAGAGCTGCTAAATGAATTCAGGTACATTTTCGGAAAAAAAAGAAGTTGAGCAGACTAAAGTTTCTCAATTCCTTCCTTGTGACAGTGAGTCATTTCCACGCAATATCTGAGACTACTGGGTGTACACACATTACATCAGTTCCTCCATAGTCCTTCCCAGAGAACATCTCACCTTCTGTCACTCAGATGAGGAGGTGCAAGGCCAATGAAAAACACACAGAAAACATGGCAAAGCTGGATTTTGAGACAAACTACTTCATTATTACATCTTATTGAGAATATCTTCTCTGCAGAGGAAATGCTATCCCAGTTCCAAACTTCTACCACAGACATCCACAACATGTGCTCGTATTGCTGTAGAGGAAAGCCCGGGGTAGCTGCGTGTGCTGCACAGGCAAAGGAGGAAGAGAGGAAAGAACAAGCCAGACAAGGGGCGATTATTGATTCATTTCTGTTATAATGGAAGCACAGGGAGTTTGCACAGATTCCTTGAAGTATAGTGTACCCTGAAAGCCAGGAGCTGCATGTGCTAGTCTTTACAATCCATAAGATAAAGATGAAAGCCACATCACTGTGACAGAGGTAGGCTTATAATGAAGCTTTAGAATGAAGACTTCTTCTGTGCCAGATTTTTCGAGGTATCAAGAGCACTTTTCCCCTCAATTTGTCATTATGGAATCAAAGCTTGTTTTCCTAGAATATTGTGCACATTTTAAAGGATGGAAAATAGCTGTATAGGCAGTAACTAAGTTACCATTAAGAACTCTACTGTATTAGGCTGCCATATGCTGTGGTAGAATATTCAGAGTCTGTGGAATCAGGATGCTACAGAAAGTTCCGTAATATGATGCCATGTTATCCTTTTCCTTCTCAAAGCTTTTTCTGTACATTCAGTCTCCTTTATGCTAGAGGAAGCATTCATCTCACTCTCCCAGGAAAGAAAGTTTCAGGAAGTCTGACTGGAAAGGCAGCACATAAGTAGTCCAGGCTCTTTAGGCTACATAATTAATCTGAATAGCCTAATAACTTGGCTTATTCCAAGCACTATGGCAACAAGTTCGTGCTTTTAAACAGCTGTTTCCATGCTTAGTAGCTGAAGCAATCTGAGGCAATCCATGATAGTGTCACTGAAGTTTGAGGGGACTCAAATGTTGCCGGCTTTCAGTGAAATGGGGATTAGCATTTCAGTAAGATTTCCATCTGGTAGCTCATGTTGGTTGTATCCCATGGATCTGTCGAATGATTAGGGCTCAGGTTTCAAAGTATTTGTAAATTGCTGTAACATACAGCATGACATTCTGCCAGTCTGGACGCTCAGTTCGCACCATTTCATTGATGTCCTGTCACAGAAAACAGATTGGTCAAAATCAGGAATGAAAACCTTGAGAGCCATGTGGCAGTGTTTTCACACATTCCTGGGAATGGTAAATCTGTCAAGTTTCCACAATTCAAAGCACTGATGAGGAAAGCTCTGTTTTTTCCTCCATATATCTTGGTATTACTTACAAAATGTAACGAATAGCATATCTGTAGATAGTTCTTTTGTTGACTTAAGACTGAAATGTCTGATGTTGTGCATGCTCAAGCTGTCCCCCACTGAGCACAGCTGGTACAATAGTCAGACTTCAGTGTTCACATAACCCTACACCAGTCTTGCAAATCAACTCAACCTACCCAAGAACTGTGAGCCACAGAATCAAAGCCCAGATATTAATTAAAGTTCAAAATTCCTATCAGGTTAAACATCACTAAATACTTAAATCCCATATACCCTCTTCAGCACATGTACAAAGCAAAACAGTGATGTAGTTTCTAGTAATTTCTATTTACTGTAAGGCTCTATTTGAAAGCTTTAGATGCAGGAATCTCCACAAAGCAAAAAAGTTGTGAGTTTTTTTAGCTAAACACCTTCTTCAGAGGATGAATAACTTCTACCTGCATTCCACTCCTATTTACATACAGGAGTTTTCACACCCTTCTTCACCCTCTACTCATGTAATATGGATGAAAAAAAAATCCACAAACATACACATCACATACACTGTGCATGTAGGTATGTAAATAGATACTAACTTCTTAAGGTGGATACAATTTGCACTTAGACTTAATTCCATTCAATTTGTCTGTTTAAGGTATCTGTAATGAAGTACATCACAAAAAGGAAGGACAGACAGCAATCATTTAGACTAAGGCTGAATTATGGAAGAATTTTTGCAGTTATTTTCCACTATCTCATTCTTACATCAGCACTTGGTAAGAAACTTCCACATTTCAAATCAGTGCCAAAGTCAAAGTACGAAAGCCCAGGAGTTGCACTGCCATTGTCAGCAAACACAATGCTGGGGGGGGGGTAAAGCACTGATAAGGATCAAGGAAGTGTTATTTTTAAAAACTCTGTTGTACTGTTAGTTGCTAACTATGGCAGCTTTGTTAGAATTTAGGTTGCAAAAGCATCACTTAAACATAATTTCTGATAATGGCCATTTCAGCATTTTCGTGATCACTCACAAGGGTTTGGGATACTTCCAATTCCACACCTTCAGAAATACTCCTTTTCTAGTAAACACTCTACTACTGAAAACTAATTATTTTCCTCTAAAATTTGTGTAAGACAACTTATAAACAATCACTGAAAAAGCCTTACAACTATTTGCAATGATGAAAAATTAAAAGTCTAAACTGAAGAGGCAAATCTCAACTCTCACAGTACACTGAGAAAAAGGAACAAATTACATTGCTTGATTTGTAGCTCCAGAGTTCCAGAAATCCCAAATAATTTAGAAGCAGGTCAGAGACAGGGCAGATTTAATGGATTCTTGAAAATTGTATCCCATAACTATTTCTCAAACTATTCTCAAACAAATTCATTGCCATTATTAATATTTCTTTTCACATTGAGAGATAAGTGTTGGTGAACCTTCCTGTTAAAGCTTAACAGGTCTGTATTTCAGTCATTATTTAGTGCAATAACCTCTAGCTGAGCTCATCTGCTGCTATTTTAAAGTACAAACATCCAAATCTTTTGAGACTACAAAATAGAGTAATTTTGACTTTTATAAATGGGTCATAATTCATTCAATATGCATTTAAATCTTACCAGAGTAGATTTGATGCCAACACTTTCAGCTGCCTGAAAAGCCAAAGTGAAATTTCTTCTCTGCATGAGATATAAAAATATGTTAGAAAACAAGGAAATACTATTTCAAACATAACAAAATGGTCTTAAGAATGTTCATAATAATGCTACTACTTTTGCTTCAAATGGAGCCTACAATTTGACTACAATAATTTAAAAGAGCCATAGGAATGAATGTGTTTTAATATCATCCAAAAATTTATGGAAGGTTTTTAATTGCCTGTTCAGAAGATAATGCTGAATATCATTGTCAGTGAAGAACAAGTGAGTTATAAAATACTAAAAGAAGAGATTATTTATTCTCTAAAAAGCATAAATTAAATAATCTCTTCATGCATTAATGAAATAATCTGATGTTTTTAGGATCTATTATCTATTAATTGTACATTCTGGGCTAACACACCAATAGGTAGGAACTGTGGCAGACCAGAATACACAGAGATGATTCGGAAATCCTAGTAACACTGGAGTTTTTAGAACTCAAACTAGTTCATTGTTCTTTGTTAACTCATATTAACTGAAAGCACTGCAGTCCTGGGAATAGGATTTTTAATGTCTTACCTTGTCCTGACTGTTCAGTTCTTGATAGGGAATATGGGCTGGGAGGTAAGTGTGGAGAACTGCACAGAAAGCCAGGCCATCATTCCAGCTGCTGCTGAAGTTTGTGATGTCAATATTCTTGAAGGGAAAAAAATATAAGCAATATTAAAACCATAATCTAAGAATTATTACATGCTACCAGTTAATCAGTATTTCTTTTTAATACCTTTGAAGAAACTGGCAGAGAAAGTGGACAGCCCAATACCAAAGTTCTGTGATAAGAACTGCACTACTAAAAAAAATTATAGTGATAAGAAAGTCAGTTATTCTATATATTAATTTCATATAATATTAAGCCCTCCCTCAAAAAAAAGTGCAAAATGTGTGCCTGAGTGTGTGTTAAAAGCTGTAAAATGTTGTGCTAGAGAAGGTAATGGATTTGGTGCAAATGTACATCCCAAGACAGAAAAGCAAACGAGTTAAATACGTGCACCCCAAATCCCTGATCAGTCAATTGGCTCCTATCTCTGTTAATATTCATTCTATTTTCTGCTTCTACTACATTCCTTTCCAGACAAAATTTCTAAATAATGAGGACAAGTATTTTCTCTTCTAAACAAACCATTTCTCTATAGAAAACATACAGATGTGAACAAGATCCCAAACAAAAGTTAACTTTCATTTGGAAATAAAGATGTTCCAGCAGATTTAGTGCTGACAGTAGCAGAGAATCTTTGGGATTGAAACTGAAATTGAAAACTGCTGTCTTGCACTCTTGATCTTTCAGTTCCCGTAGGAAACTCAGTGGCACTGGTAAATGCATCTCCTGAGACTGTATAAATTACTGTAGAGTCAGCCCAGTCCAAAAGAATTATGAACAAGACGCCTCAGTGACCTTTTAAATGATTATATATTTGGCTGCTGGCAGTCAAACAATGTTAGAGAGGCTAAGTGGATAGCAGTCAGTTTAAACTTTAATTAGGAAAGAACCAGTAACAACAATATATCATATATCTTTTACACTTTCATGGAGAAATATAAATATGCTTTAATGTCTAACTCACTTTACTGGGCTCAAGCAGAAGCTTACTTAGTTTTCAAAGTTTTAACAGCAGGAACTAAAACCTCCACTCACAGAAGTACAGAATTACAATCACCTGAGCCAACCTTTCACCTGACAGCAATTTAGTCATTATCATCATCTGTCTTTGACAAGACACTAAAACTTGTCACTCCTAAGGCAGAAAACTCCACCCAGAGCCAGAGTTCTGTGCCAGGCAGGCTGGTAATGAAGGCACTTGTACTTCTTGTCAAAGCAGTGCTTTGGACTTCAGAAGAACAACAACCACAGTCTCCTCCAACAGAGGGAAAAAACAAAACTCTGGGCAATTTCTAGAAGAATGTGAGGGAAATCTTTTGTTTCCTGCTCAGCTTTAGCACTTTTGAAGCGCAGCGGCCCCGGCGCAGGTCCGGGCTCTGATGTCAGTGTACGTGCTGGGGCTCACAGTGCCCGCGGCCGGAGCCGCTCCTGCCGCACACGGAACTGGCGGCGCTGGAGACCCCCAGTCTGTGGGAACAGCTCTGCACAGCTTCTTCCAGCCACAGGGGTGGGAAAATTTAAAAGCAAAAGGAAAAAAAAAGAAGGGAGAAAAAAAAAGTGCTCTCTTTTCTCCTCAAGAGAGACAGGAAATTGGATTTAAATTAATGCCTAGTTAAAACTTTCTCGATGTTACTTAAATTAGGGAAACATATGCAACACGCAGTATGAGGTTTTAAGAGGAAAAAAAGGGAAAAATATCAGATTGTTAAAGCCAATAAATTTCTACTTGTGTCCATTTACAGAAGTTACTTTTTGGAAAGTTCTTTCCTCCTATCCTGTAACCCGTAAGGCCTCAGCTCACATCTGTGTCAGTAAGATGGATAAAGGTAGGGAGAGGGGCTTTTTCTTGTCACAGTCGTGTGGCAAGCTGGCTATAAAAATCAGGTGTGAATGATCATATTTGCTTTGCTATACAACTCACTGAGGGAGAAAAAGCTCAATCCTGGTTTTCACCTCTTGGCTGAAATGTCCTCCCACTGTCCCTGAGATGGCCAAAGGATGTGGGAAGGGGACAAGAAAGACATAAACTGGCATTGCCACAGTAAAATTACAACAAGCAAAAGTCATCTTCCCTTAAACATCACAATTGTATAAACTAAAACCTTCACTTTAACTATTAGTAAGTATCCATAGAATGCTGAATTTTTAATATAAACACTGGGGGGGTGGGGGAAGGCCACTTAAAGAGCACCTACAAGTTTGGTCGGTTCTCAAACAAAACCAAACTCAAAATACCCTATTTTTCTAAATCATCTTGTAGGGTCCAGCTTTTATTAAGACAACAAGCAGAAAACAAACCCATCATCCAAGAATTTTAATGTATCCAGAGAAGCTGAATTAAATACAACGGAAGGAAACAATTAAAAGGGACTGGTTTCTGTTTCCAATTGCTCTAAGCATCATGAATTATTATTACCTCTCAGACTAAAAGAAGTATAATATTGGTCAGACAGTAAAAAACAAATCTAGAAATGGGACAGATCATCATTTAAACTGAAAATTTAATTTTTCATGTAGGGCTTTGAGCACAGAACTGGCACATTTAAATACAGCAAATTTTATTTCCTAAAGGCTTTTAACTACTTGTGGTTTTTTTGAAAAAGCTTGGTCAGTATAATGAAATCAATCTTGCATTAAGCTCTTATTTCTCAAAGAATTGATGGTAAACAGAACATCAGCCTAAAATCTCTGACATAATTTCTTCTTTGTTACTCCTTTTATTAAGTAATTGGCTCTATTATGAAAATTTTGCTGGAATCTAATCTAGAATTATTCTTCAAGACATTTCAGACCACAAAGTATTAAAGCAACTGAAGGACATACTTTCAGATAAATTGTCAAATGAAGAATAAGCTTTTCTGGAGATAGGTGAACTAGAAGGGGATTTATCAGCCCTTGTCTATTAGTGATTAAGATGTAGGATGGGAGTGAAGGCACCTCTAGTATTTGGGGTAGACTTTTTTTAAAAAGGCAATTCTAATGAAAGATAAACAACAGACCATTGTCATAAAAAGGTCTGTAGAAGCCACTTTCCAACCAGGAGTAAACAACAGAGTTAAGAATTTGTAAGACCTTTCTGGAGACAGAACATAAAAATATAAAGTGAAAAACATGGTAATAGAATCACCTGGTAGATCCACAACCAAGAAACATTTCAAGCATTACTTAAGCCCCTATTGAACTGGAAACTGCAGAGTAGGAGCAGTCACCACAAAATCAGTATTCCCTTGAGCTCATATAGAAAAAAAGACTAAAAACAGTATTCCCCATGAAACATTCTAGACTGCTTAACAGACTGGTCTCTGCATAACATCAATCTAAGATCTCTGCAAACCTACGACTTCTCTACAATTCACCATTTTTAAGTGGTTTTAACCAGCTTTAAAAATTTTAATTAATTTTAAAATTTTCTTCTATTGCTTTCTGCAACAATCCTAAATTAACAGAGGGTCTTCTAAAGTCAGTGAAATACTTTTTTTAAAAAAAGGAAGAAACAGATGTTAACTATTATAACCCAGTAATTCCTTACTTTTTTTTTTATACCCCCAGAAAACATCTACAGCTAAAAACCCTCTAAACGGCAAGAAACCCAACTATAGAAAACATGGTTTCTAACTTACAAATTAAGAACAAAGTAATTTTAACCACTTTTTTAGACATATCCACAGCTTCAAATCTCCCTGAATTATGGACATCAGAACTCCAGCAGAGGAACATCCCGCACAGCAGCTTTTTCTCCATTCCTTGTTCTGCTCAAGGAGAGATTCCCATATCCAAACTTGGTTTGGCTCTCAAAAGAGTCAGGACATGAAGAAAATAAAAACGTGTGTCTATGTCTCTGTTCTATTAGTTAATTAAATAAGCGGCTTGAGAAAGCAAAACCTTTAATATGATTCTGTGCTATAATATATTAAAGCCTTAAAACAAGATTTGAAGTTTAAGTACACAGACCTTGGCAGGCTTCTTCCCATGGAAGAAAATTACCAGTAAAATGCTTTTAAAAGCTTTTAAAGATACATATGCAAACGAAAAGAGTATCCATTACAGGAGATTACAAAGGTAAACTACAAAAGAACTGCTATCCACACTCCACTGAATCAGGATTCACTGACTCACAAATAACAGAATAAAGCTGTGACTATCTACTTCTGGCAGCAGGTAAGAACATAATCTGGAATAGACTTAGCAGCAGTCTCAACTACTGCCTCTTCAATCCCAGCTTCTGGAAAGGCAGTAAATGGCAAATATAGACCATCAAAACTCTTAACCATTGACTGGTAATGTTTCTTTCCATACCAAACACACTATTTTTCAGTTTGGGCCCAAAGAAGAACCATAAAAGAAGCAGTCATTCTCACAAAATCCAGTAATAGCTTCAGACATTGATGTCTGAAACACTTAGAGGTACAGACAGCTTCATAATTTATTCTAAATTTTGTCATAATTAAGTCTAACAAGTTGACATTTCTCTTGTATCAGAATCCAATCCAAACACAAAAAGGAAGCATGTCCTTCCTTAACTCAGGAATTTTTGGCTAAAGCTTAAACCAAGGAGAGAAGTGTTTTGGCATCCTGACTATTCTGATGAATCAACCAAACAGCACAGAATGCACACCCTGGAGTCAGTATTTGAACACAGGCTTACACAAGCATAGTCATGTCCTTTTCTTGTGCATTTTTTAAACCAATATAGTACTTTGAGTAGAATATGACCTAGCTTAGTGTTGATAAGTTTAAAAAAAAGCAACCTGAACTATCTTTTACTTCTAGTTTTGTTATTTTACACTTACTGCTCAAGCACAAATGAAAGCATTGCTTGATTTCAAGGTGCATTGAGCATAGCATTCAATTTTTTGTAAGACATGTAGCTTTGATCTGTACAGGAGGTAAAAATCAGGTGGTCTTTCCAGCAGAACGCAGCATTCCATGAAATAAAGGACAGGTACTATAGAGCTACACTAAGTGTATCTGTACCTAGGAAGTGTGGAAAGTTCAAAGTTTAAACAAAAAATTAGTCTGTTCTTGCTGCTATTTTGTGACAATTGCTTTTTTTATGTCAGACTTCTGAAGTGAATTATCTCTCAGAATGCTGACAAAAATGGAAAATAAATTGAAATACTGCTGGAGATAAGAATGGGTAAGGATGTGTGTATCCTGTTTATTGGTCCTCTTTTAACACGAAACATGCATGCTCACATCCTTTTTGGGACTTTTATTAGCTGTGTACTCAAAATGAAAGTAGCTGTGTTTCAGCCAGGCTAAATGCTCCACAACAGCTGGATGGGATTACTTTATGCTTTGAAGATATCTGGAATTTATGACAGTTTTATGACACTGCACATATTTTAGAGCAGCCAGGAGGATTCTCTTCTCTGAAAAATGCAGCACTTGGCTCTGCACTCTGAAGCAGTGTCAGATCCTGAGCAAAGCTAACACACGATGAAATTTCAAGTATTTTGTGCCTGTTGACTTGAAAACTAAAGGTGATTTGCTCCTCTTTTATCTAAATGCTTATCTTGAGAGCAGCTCTCCTCTTTCACGTCTTAGAGATCTGTTCAGCCCAGAATATAACACAGCTCAGTAACTTAGTGTGTGCAATTGTGTCAAGACTGAACAGGCTCTGGATGGAAGTTAATACAGAATCTGCCTCTGCTAGTTCTGCAGATCACCATTCTTGAAACCTAAGCTCCAAGGAGAAATTCTGCCTGCAAACAACATTCAGCCAGAATACTAAAAGCTACAATATAGTAAGAGATGAAGTCATTCAGGTTTTTACACCAGTAATTTCCCTTATTTTCATTGGCTGTATCAACCTAATTTTTTTACTGAGGTCTTGAAAAAACATTTTGAACACAGTCAAACATTAACAACTAAATTTAAAGATGACTATTCATTTATTCCCCTCCAAATTTGCTTGAATAAATCAAGAAAAGTGTACAATGAAGTAATTTATAGGGTTTTTTAACAGGGTTTATTCCACTATAATGGACTAAAATCAAGAGCTTCACCACACTATCATATTTGAATTATTTAGCAATCACAAAGTTTCAAGCTTCTAAAGCAGAAATAAGTACTTTAGACTTTTAATCAAAAGCTTGAAAGCAATTTTCTAGAAGGGATAGGAAAGCAGGAAGTCTTTTTTACTTCCATTTTATTCCATTTTACTTGAGCAGACAAAAAACCCATACCAGTTGTACCAGACAATTCTGTAGTGCTGTATTCTCCACAATTATCTTGTGAATAAAGAAAACCTTCTCTCTTTGAAACAGGACAGACTTTGGTGTGGTTTTTTTTCTTCTTTAGTATTTTATCCTGCTGGATATTGATAAGGATAAACCACATGTGGTGTTTAACAGGCTGAACCACTGGCAGCTCACCTATAACTCTGTACACCTTCAAAAATTTTAGAAATCAAGATTTGTATCTGGCTACTTGTGTGATTACTATTTGTTAGTATTTATTAGCTATTTTCCACTATCCAGTGCAAAATACAATGCCAGGGATAAAAGGCAAAACAATGCCAAGAGAAAACATGTCTCTGTTACAAATAGAGCTTTAACTCAACATGCACAGTTCCATCTTTCCTGTGAAACACCAACAGCTGAAATAATTTTCTATAAATACCTTACATCCATTCATGCATAAAAACCTACAGCTGTGAGATATCACCTCCAGGTGAGAGGGAGAAAACAAGAGAAAAAAGTGATTACTGTTGGCAAGGGATATAGAAGGAAACACATCTTTCTATGCTGGCATAGACATACTTGAAAAATACTGGTTTATAGGGTTTTACTTAAGTATGAGTAGTTTAATATGAATAGGACAAAATTAACAAAATAATTATTCTGAAACGAAAGGCTTCTAACACTTCCTTTTCTTTTGCTTGTTTCCAAATGATGGTTACAATCTTCCAGGTCATTTTTGAACTTGTTACAGACTCGATTTGCAAGTATCTTTCCTTTAGCCTGCCATATTCACAGCTAGTATTGGCCAAACTGGTAACTGGATAGAAATTGGTGACTGGACAGAAAGTGACCTACTGCTCTTCCTAGAGGAAAAGCCTGTGATATTTAGCACTCGTGTTCTGTGAGGCTCCTGCAGCAGCTCAGACACAGGGAGGGCTGGGCAGCCAGCATGTACCTGCAGCTCAGAAAAGCATGTGCTGGCTCTCACCCAGGGGCTAAACCAAACAAAAGCAACAGTGGTACAGAGGAAAAGTAGAAGTTCTAATGATAGGAAATGCTGGGGAGAAAACGGAACTGTGGGAGAATATGAGACATCAGGAAGAGCTGGAGGTAAAGAGAGTATCCTGTCCATGCCTGGATGACAGGGAAGGAAGAAGAGCTGAGTACCTTAAGCAGGACTGAAGGAGGAAGGGAGATGTTCGTTACTCTGATGCTTGTTTACTGTTTGTCAGTTTTGAATACACGTAGTTTTAAAATAAAATTTAAATGAAGCAGAGATTCATTGAAAACAAAAAAAGAAAAAGATCCTTATCTGCTATTGATAACAATGAGATGCCAGAAAGCTGGATAAGCACTGTTCACAATGAATACAGTGCTGGGTATGTTTAAAACATTAGAACACCACCAACACAGTGTTCAACCAGAACTGAATTTCAGGCGACGCTGAAAATAATCAAATTCCGTACAACAAAGAAATGAAAAATGAGTGTGCCTAAAGCAAAAGACATTCTTCTCCTAGAACTAACTTAATATAACCTCCTGATACTATCTTACAGTTTCAATGAAGGCACTGCAGTGGCTCTGCAGATGCTCTGTGTTCAGTACCATGCTGCAGGTTTTGAAGCAAGTACAGAAAGTCTCAAAACCTATCCTTTTACCAGTGTTTATAAAAACCCAAGGAATTATAAGCAGCATTCTGTATAATCAGAAGCATATTCTTGCATGTGCACACAACTACAGAATGAAAAGTTTGGAATAATTTCTATCACTTTCCCTAACCAGATTAGCGAAGCTGTCAAATTCATCTTTCATTTCAAGACAATATGGGAAAATATTTTTGCACTTAGTTTGAGGATTTATAAAGAAATATAACATCCTGCCTTTTTTAAAATGTGGGGAAGGAGAAAGGCTCTTTCCACAAAGCTGCTTATCCTCAGAAATAGCACAGTTTAGTACCAGATGTGCCACAGGAAGAGAGGGAGGGCTTATATCACAGCCTGTCCATTGTGCTGAAGGAGGACTTTTCCTATGGATGGGCGACCATCCTGTTATGCGGCTCTCAACTTCCTCCTGCATTGTGAGGCTCAAGTCATGGAAAGAGTAAAGTTCTTAAACTGAGGATTGTGTTGGGAACTCCAAATACTTTCAATACAAGTTAACCAAACAAATACATCATGGTCAGACTATTAACATCCTGGTTTAGTTTGCTGAAGCCACTATTCTTTTGAAAAAATAATGTAATCGGGAGAACTCTGGACAGTTATCTTGTTAGTTCTTTTGGCTTCTGATAACATTTGGACCAAGTGAAAAAAAAAAAAGTCTGCAACCACAGTGGAGAGCCAAGTTCAAAATGCAAGACAATGCCACCTTCACAAAACTAACTGTCCCTAAGAGGCTAAATCAAAGATCCAAAAAACCTCCTATGATAATTACCTATAAAAAAAAAAATCTCTGAAATCTGAGAAATGGTATTCTAGCTGCATTCATGAAACATTAATTTAAACCTTAAGTTGGTAAAGTTTCAGCTCCAGTTTCAGAAGTGCAACCTGTGAAAGGCTGATTTCAAGTGCTGCAATGGGAGGGCAGCTGCCCCCTTAAGAAAAAGCTGTTACTGCATGGAGCAAAGTGACTGAGGAGCTGTTGGTGCTGGAGCAGGACTCGGAGCACACGTTCCAAGGGCAGGGTACAGAACATGCCAGGGCCACTCAGCCTATGCAGTCAGGTGTGGAGCAGCCCGGGCTGTGTCAAGGGCAGGCTCCACTGCCAGCCCGCGGCGTTAGCCAGCTCTGCAGGTACCTGATAGCCCTCTGTTTTCTTCTGGCACCACTTCAGCAGGGCGTTCCTCTTGGAGCCTCCATATTCTCTTGCTAGGGCAGACAAGGGATCTTTCCTCTCTTCCCTAGGAACAAGGCCAGAAGAGCTTATAACGCAACAGAAATAGGTATTTATAAAGACTTAAATAGAAGGACAAATTCTTGGCACATTGAAAGTAGCAGGATACAGCACTACTGAATGAAAAACAGAACACAGAAATACCCGCAAAAGACTTGAGAGTTAGTTTGGAGTAATTCTTTCATTAGCAAATCATCCTTCTTTTTCCTTTAAGCTTTTTTTACTGCCTCTTTCCATCTCAATGATATTTCTTTCTAAGAATTTGAAAAGTTAAACTCACAACACAGTAAGTTCCAGCCTGAGCCATTAAGCTAACTCAAGTGACTTTATTTTGTATTTAAAAAGAGAATAAACTGATGCTATCTCTTTTGCATTTCATGGCTGATTACAAATGTCACCTTGAAACAAGTTTGCATATGAGCAGCACAACTTTATTAACAGAACATTTGCCTGAGACCTGGAATTCTCAAAAAAGAAGGGGGAGATCTATGTAGGCTGATCTGCCATTTGATGTATTAGCACAATAAAAGCAGTCAATTCATTTCAATTCCAGTTTGTCAAGTTATCTTAAGTAATTTTTTCCTTAAGAAAAGATTGGGGAAGAAAAGAACAACCTAACTAAGTTGGCCATTTTTTCATGAGTCTTACATTACAAGCATCTCTTTACCAGGTTTCAGAAATGAATTCTTAGATTAAAATAATATATATTATTGAGGCTAATACTTTTTTAGTGGCATAGTTACATGATTCAGTATTTCTATAGATATCATAATAAACAATATTTGACAAAAAGAGCAAATACTACACCATTATGGATATTGGTTACTGCACATGAAGTGTGCCAGCAGTTGTTGTTATTTTTAATAATCTCCATTTGGAAAATTAAAATAAGATAGTTATCAGTGAACTGCAAAGACTTCCCCATCTGCCATTTTTAAAGAGTCCTATCAGATGTAAGCAAGATTTTCACAGCATTCACAGAGATGATACCCTAAGTTACTCTTTCTGAACATTTCCCAAAAGACATAGGGATTGTATACATTCACTCTCAAATCTTCAACTCTTTGTTCTTTACAGCCCATGTGGTGACTAGAAAGAGAATGTGGAAATACATAATGTCATCTGCTGCAGATTTACAGGTAGCCATTCTCCAGCTGCCGCTAAGGGAAAAGAAAGCATCTATGGAATGTGGATTTCCTCCTGTGTGTGTGCTATAAACAGAACACCAGAGACTCTTCCATGTGTCAGCATCTCTTGGTCAATGCATAAAAGAGAACATGGCCCAACAGACAAGGAAATGTTTTAAGGCACTAATCTTAAGTACATGTATTGCAATTTGCTTGGCCAGTCTTCACCGACATATGGATGGGCAGGATCTCAAAGTTACTTAGAGTTAACAGTTGAAATATCCATGCTCAGCAGGACAGCAAACACAAAACAGTAACTGCTATCTTTGATGCTGAGCCTTCAAACCTAACTGCTCATCTTGATTTAACACAACAAGGACATCAATAATTATGAATTTAAATATGAAATAAATTATCTGAATAGGTCACTGTACCTAAATTCCATAGGCACCACACAGCCAGAATGATGCTTCAAAGAAATTCTGCACTTCAGTTCTTAAATCAATACAAATATCAACAACTTACACTGGTGTATTTTTTCCTTTGGTGATTGAAACAAGTAACAATGGGATTGCATATTCAATCTATAATGAGGGTTATGCAACACTATGAGAACCGAAGAACAGACATCTTGGGCAACAATAGAACTCAAATAAAAATATCCCTCTCTCTTTACGCTAAACATACTGTTTAGCCATGAGGGAGCTGTACAGCCTGTTCTCAAATTCCAGCAAGAGCACATGGTTTATATCAGGTTCTCACAGTTATGAAAACACTGCTGAAGAAAATAAATTAGCATTAAGTTGTATGGAGACAATGAGAAATAGCTTGACATACGAATCTTACATGTTCACACATTAGGTCAACTGCATTCCAAACCAAGGAGCCAACGAAGTTTCAACTAGAAGAGGGAACAGTAAACTGCAAGTATTTGTTCTAGTGAACTACACCAAAAACCGTTTATCTTACAGTAACTTTCAGAAAAAGGTAGGGGGAAAGAGAGAAACATGATCGTGTAACAAACTGAACTCCAGCAGTGACACTCTGGGAGTGGCTCCAAAAGCCACACTCATCACCACACACCCACTGCTGCACAGTCCATTAAGTCTTTTGTAGTACTGAACATTGCAGGCAATGGTTGGGCAGCACAGTAATGATTTCATAATTGTAACTGTACAGTTTCGCCCCGGAATGCCACACTATTTGCTCCAGTCTGCAGGCTGACACCAATACAACTCAATGTTACCAGTTCAAAGTTTATACACAGGTGTTTTAGGCTTTTTTCAAACTTATTTCTGGATGTACTCAGTTTAAATGTAGGTGCTAACATACACACTAATTGTTGGTAGTAAAGCACCCACAGGTAAACTCAGTTTAATTTCTGCACAATAAAAGGAGGGCAGCACTGAGGCCTGTCTCAGCTGATTTCAGGGAAATCACTTTCAACAGCGCCCACAGCTGAGAATACCTCAATTTCTTATATATTGCAAGTATCTCTGAACATTAAGGGTTTAATACTTCTGCTGCACAAAAGCTTTGTCAGGAAGCTCTGTGAGAAATGGTCTTGACAGAGTTATTTAACCTTTGTCTGCCAGTTCCCAATCTATGAAGCAGAGCTGAGGACATACTTCACTTGGATAACATGAGGATTAAATACTTTGAAGTCCTCAGACTGATAACGCAACAGAGAGGAAAAGTTTTAAATTTACCACAGACTTATCTTTTGTCTTACTAATCAGAGGAGGTTGTCTGACCATTTGTTGCTCAGACTTGCACTATGATTCTGTCTGGGACAAAAAAAACCCCAGGCCCATCCACTCATGGTTATTAAAAAGACTTGTCAGTGTCTGGGATTAAGACCTGGGCATGCTGCTTTTTGTCCTCAACTGGGACTACAGAAGTTAATGCTTATCAGGGTTTCCCTGGGCCCAAGCCAGTCTGCATGATCTGCTCCACATGCTGTAAGTTCACTTCCTGAAATTGGCTTCATGGTATTTTGAAGTGGTATTATTATTTAGTAACATGACTTAGCTTGCTTTTCTAGTGGAGTATAAAGTTCTGGTATAAACTCCTAAGTTTTAAGAATCTTAACTTTTAGTCTAACTTTTAAAACAAATACTGAGCTGCAGAAAAACCTTTCTGAAGCTCTTATGGATTAGTGAAGATCATTACTGTATGGGGTCTGCAGTCTCAGCACCTCTGGATAGAGGTATCCAGACAGACAGCTGTGGAATTAACCCAAATAAAGGATTTTTACCTTATTCTGCTTCTGGTTGTAGGGGTGACTGATGCTGTAGGAGAAGATGAGAGGGACAGCTGTGGTGAGGTGGTACCCATTGCCATGAGAGATGCTGGAGATGCTCCATCAGGTGCACTGATGTCCCGCTTGATTTCTTCACTACTTCTTCGAGACACTAAGGGGGAATTGCCCATATATTTATCATCTGCAAACATAAAAACTTTCAGACTTGCTCTCAGATAAGCATTAGTTCAGAAACCAAGCATAGAAACCTATATCTAATACTAGGTTTCAACATTCTTCTTGATACTTTCCACTTTGGAAATATGAAGGATTTAGACTGCACTAGAAACATTCATGATCAAGCCTGTGTTTTGAAGCAAAGAAAATTTGATGGATGTATCTTAATGGAATGTCACTACCTCCATTTAAAGGATTTAATGAATGAGAAGGAATTTTAACATCAAAGCATTTATTTTCCTCTAGTCCATATAGTTACACTGCAAAGCTTCAAGTAGTTAAGGAAAAAGAAAACCAAAGCAGTTTAGAGATGACAGCTGGTTTATTTCCATTTAATTTTAATGAAGAACTGGCATTTATGTGATGCTCTGGACATTAATTAAATATCATCAAGTATATCAAATGTTGACCTGAGACCAGTCAGCCACATTCCACAGAGCTTGCTTCATTTTATCAAAGGAAATTATTTTTCTTTCAAATGAAAGCACAAGCATTGTACTTCGTAAAACCAAATTTGGAATTGTTACATTTTCTCTACATTGAAGAGTTTCCAGTTAAAAGTATGAGGTTTGCCTTTATACTTAAATAGTCACCATTGTTTATGTTTCTGCAAATCAAAGATTCAACTCTCCACATAAATTGGAGATTTATTTTCTAATGACCTGGGGGCAAGTACATTAATTTATAAATACCAGACACAAGAAGTTTGGTTTTTTAAGATAAATAAAAACTATTGAAAACTTGTAAGCATTTACACAAATACAGGCTTTTAAAAAAAAAAAGGTATCTAAAAATCAATTCTGCCTAGATTATACAAAGCCTCATTTTCACAGTATCACACTGTTTGTGCTATAATGCATACAGATTTGGTTTTAGAAGCCCCTGCTGATACTGAGATATCAGTATATACAGCTTGATAGTAAACTAACACTCTGCATAAACTTGTATTTAGCAAGTCTGGTTTTTTTCAAATCCAAAGTTAACATCAAATGTCCAGCAACTACCATCAGCAATACTGAAGAATATTTGTAGGTTATGCTAGTCACAAAGTAGACCTGCAAGTACACGGCTGAAATGAGAGTTCCTAATTTTCCTGATCACCTAAAACCTGTGGTATTACCTGAAATAGATTTGGCACTTTCCATAGCAGGGACTCTTGGCAGAGACGCTGGCCGGCTGGTGGAGGATGTTCTCAACAAATGTTCTGGACAAAGAAAAAGGAGCGAGATCATCATTACTGAAGATTCCAGTCAAATATAAGACATTCAGGTTTGAGTCACAAATATTGCCTATCAGTGCCCAAGTCTGGCTATTTTAGGGAGAGCAATTGATTTTATCTGGAAGATAGAGAAGCCCTAAAATTGCCCACTGCCAATGAAGTGCACTAGGAATACACCATGACCTCCTTAACCCTTTTTCCCTAAAGCCTCTTGCTAATCCACATGCCCTGGTATTAAAAAAAAAATCCTTAAACCAAAAGGCTGAGAAAGGAACCCCCATTCAGCACATGGCCGAAAATATTCCACATGCTCATCACAATGTTCAGTGGTAAAGCAGATTGCTTTGTCCCTCAGGTGATTTCTTTTTTCCTCCTCTCTGGTTTGTTGGATTGGACTTTTTGGGCTTTAGGAGTTTTTAAAATTTTATTATTAAATAAAACTACACATTTTTTTCCTTTCTTCCTCCATGGAGTGGAGTCTAAAAGGTGCCTTTACATACTGTATTGTAAGATTAGTTCTGCCTAATGCCAATGAGTTAAAAAAAAACTGCAAGAAAATTAATTTTCTGTAGCAACAAATCAAAGCTATTTCCCATTATGAAATATTCCTTCAACTAAAAACTGCAAACAAAAGGTTTACATACTCCTATGTAGAAACACTTAGAAGACAGTAATTTGAATATAAAACCTCATGGAAACAAGGATTAAGGAAAGTGAAACCCCATTTATTAGTTGAAAATGTGACATAAGAAACATACATTGCTACACAGATACATGAAAAATATATCTGTATGCCTGTAAACAGGAATTCTGTCTGGCACCCTCACTACTGGAACAAAGTCCTGCTCCTGCATTCACTGACTCTAAGGAAAACACAAAGGCCATGTAAGACATACCACTCATTTTGTGTTTAAGCTTATGTCTAACCATGAACTCTGTAACAATTAAAGAATCCCGAATTATCTTCTTGGAAAGGCATTTCAATATTCCTAAAAATATCGAAGTTTCTAAAATTAAAACTGCAGCTGCATTGTACAAATAGCCTCAATATGGATTCAACAAAAGCAAGAAGGAAATCTGGCACATACAGACTATTATGAAGTGCTACAGAAAAAAAAAAACCCAACCCTTTAGAAAACACCAGACCTCAGGAATACCAAATTGAGAGGAAATATTCAGCCTGGAGTCATATGGGGATTATCTTGAGACACATCTACACACAAAAAGCCCCTAAAGCAGGCATAAATCAGAGAGCTACACCCAACACATGATAGCCATTCATTCTCACAGGAAGAGCACATTGTGAACAGTGTTTTGAGAGACAAAACAAAGTTCACAGACCAGGGGAATATTGGGAAATAGATAAATCAACACTCAATTCCATTTAATTTTTCATCTGGCTCCCAAAGATTCAAAATTTAATACATTTATTTTATTATTCCCATGCAATACAATGTCAACTATCATCCTTGTTTCGTTTTGGGGGGTTAAAAAACCCGCAACCACACAAATAATGTAACCCCAGAGGTGTTGGGTTTTTTTCATCTGGGACAGCTGCAAGATATGTCCCTGAAATTATCTTATCTTGATTTTACAAGTGATCTTAGTTTATGCACACACTAAAACTTGTCAGAATAATACCAAGTTATCAGCATGCAATTGTGGTTCTGTTGAAAATTCAAAAAAGCATCTTTATGTTACACCACTACATGTGATGTAACACAAGTAAAAAGAAGTTAAACACGAGATATTCTATGATTTTATATTGAATAATATTGAAGATATTTCAGTAATAAAAAAGTATGTAACATGATAATGCTTTGGATCCTAAATAATTTTTTTTTAAGTATTAATGGCAGTGCTAAAACCAAAGTTTAAATGAACTTGAATCAGTACCTTGAACAGGAATTTCTGCATAGCTTGGTCTTTTGTCTGTCAGTGTAGCAAGGGGTTTTGAAGCTGAGATTGGCCCACTTATGGAATGCCTCTGAAATGGAAAAATACTTCGGTCAAACCTAACTGAAAGGTAAAAAAACAAATGTGGAATTGCAGAATCGGCTTTAGAAACTCAGATATGACATTATTACTAATTTTAAAGAACTATGAAATTTAAGGAACCTTTGAAAATTTTTCCTTCTTTATTTTAAAACCTTTACTTTTGCCAGTCTGACTATGCCTGGATCCCACAACATTTACTTCTTTAAACTGAAACCTGTTCCTCAGATCAATGTTAAAAATTAAGGCTGTGAATTCTCTTGCAGTTTTTGTATTAATTCTCACCTTTATTTATATTTTCTTAGAACAAACCTGTTCTGGTTAAACTTGACGTGTTTATTTAAACCAATACAACCCCCTATATAAAGCCAAGGTTTTAGTGCATGATTTGTGTTATTAACACAAACCTTTACAGCTTTGTGCCTCTTCCAGGAAAGTTGGGATAATGGTGTAATGAGTACAGTGACCCAAAGTACTCTTTGCTAAGAAAAACACTACTGAAAAAATGGGGTTTATTCAGAATGTCAAGAGGTTTTGTTCCCACATATTTTATTGAGATGCTCTGGAACAAATGGAGAGAGACATTTTATTATTTGTTGAAGATGTAATAAAACACAATTTTTTTTTTTTTTTCCTTCTCAGGTCACTTTAATTTTTGTTCTCCTCTAAATAGCTATGAATTGAGCATTTTGTTTTCAAGTTCCATACAAAATATTTAGCAATATATGGCTTTTATCAAGCACATGATCACAGCTGTATTAAGACTTGTAACAGAAAATTCAGTAAGCACTGAATAGGACTAAAATAAGCATTTTAGTCTCACACAGTGAACTGTACAAAGCAATAATTACCCTTATAGTTACTAAAACTCAGATTCAGTTGCTGAAGATTCATGGAGGATCACCCGCAGTTATTTCAAATTCATCATTTCAAAGAGCCTATTGCAAATTATAGTTCGTTCCTTATTCACCCTGTCCTTTCTATTAGATTCCAATATTTAATCATAATCAGTCCACTAATGTGCTTATCCTGAAAACTCTTTCAGGTCTCCATCTGGCCCAAGGTTAAATGAGTCTTATCTTCATAAAATACTAAAGGTCAGATGTTTCTCATGACAAATTATGCAGGCAAGACAGACAAATCCAGAATTGTGATTAACACAGTTACAGGGCTACTTATTCATCAGTTCGAGTCAAACTAGAGTAATGCTTTTGTGCTAGAGAGAGAACAACTGCCAACATGCAGCATGAACAATTTCATCACTTCATATATCCAATGTCCTGCACATGAACGACAAAGATTATACCTTTAAATGTGCAGGTAAAGTGACTGTGATTGTGAGCCATGCACAGAAATGCCCACAACAGCTTCCCCTAACAGCTGGTATTGCACACTTACATCATCTACTTAAAAAAACCCCAAACGTTTCCTAACTAAAGGACAAGAACTGTACCAAAGTGAGCCCTTTCACTGCATCTCCCCACCCCAGGAAACAGCTAAAATAGATAATGAGGTTAAAATAAAAATACTTCCTTTTGCTCAGCTTTGGGACTGGCACTACAAAGACAGGGGAGTACAGAGCTCAACCAGGAAACACAGGTATGTACAGAGCTGGATAACCATATACCTTTATCACTTAAAAACAAACATCCTTTATGGATATTGTCAGAAAGTGGCTGCATCACTCAGCTGATAACTTGCTGCGTATTGGTCTTGTCTCTTCACAATAAAACAAACTGATTGTCTTTCTGCTCCTGTTGACACTGCAGCCAGGGCTGCATTGCACTGTTTGCTTCCTTTTTACAGATCTTACAGCTACCAGCAGTAACACAGTGACTAATACACTGCAAACCAGAGGAAAATGAACCAACTGATGTTTATCTACTTTCACCTGCCTTCATCTATGTATTAGTAGCAGTGCACAGGTCTCTGGGAGATGCTTTAAATTTGAAACAGAACTATGGCAGGATGAACTAATCACTTCAACTCCAAATATTTGGCTTCTGACTCGTCACCCTTGTGTCTGTTGTCAGCTATGGAAGGAAACATGACCAACAACCGCTATCCAGGTACCTCTTTCCAATCACTTTGCAATTCACATCAGTGCACCTACACATGGCAACTGCAGAACAAACACAGTTTTTCTCATATTAACTAGTTAAGATACAGGAAGTCTTTGACACTAAATTGCTTGGACCCTGGAAGTTTATTTGCTCAAAGCAAACCAGGACATTCAGGGGTGACCTGTAAATCTGAAACCACATTTGCTTCAGAGAGCCCTCCAGCTACAAAACAGAAAAAGAAAGTACCCAGGGAAAGCAGCAGATATACTCCCTTGTCCTTATATTCCTCCCTAGGCATCTGCTTTGGTCACTCCCAGTGGCATACCAGACCAGCTTAGCTTTGGGCTAACCCAGCAGGGTTGTTTTCACATTCTGAAGAGCATTCTCTCCATACCTCTCTTCCTAAATTGTTCTGCAGTACTGCTAAAAGCTATAGTAAAACACAGCTATGTTCCACTGCAGACTTGGACCTGAAGCCAGAATGGGTCTTGTCTGTTTGTTTTGAGTTGCAAAATATCCAAGAATCTATCTCATTACACATACACACACAGCTGTAAAGAAAAACAAACCAAGCAAACAAAAACTCTTAAAGACTGAGGAAATTCATGACACAGTCCAAAGACAAAGCACATGGTTGACACATCTGTACTTGGACAATGTTTTTTGCAACCAATCCATCTTATCAAAGTATCAACACTGTGCCAGTTTCTCAGTAGGTGCCCATGTAAATATTTCCCCTGTGATAGCATTTAAAAGCAACCGAGATTAATGATAATAAACTCTGCAACACCCATACAGAGATCCACCTTTCCTCAAAGACCCTAAACTACAGATGACTTCTATAAGGTGGGAGCCAATAAATCAACTGACATTGTGACTACTTACTAAAATCTTGCTTTTCAATGCAACAAGAAGAGAGCTCTTTCAAAGAGAGCACAAACAAAAAACATTTAAAAAAATACCATAGAACACAATAGTGGAAAATAAGGCAGCAATATGAAAACAAAGAAAACTCAATCCCCTTCTCTCTTGAGCAGAAAATATTCACATAACTGAGGTCATGAAACCCAATTGCCTTCTCAATAATTACAAGCACTTTGAAGAAAACCACCTGTCTTCAGAAAGACAATAGAAGCTGTTTTCATTTATACACCCTCCCCTTTGTTTTTCAGGCAATGTTTCCCACTAATGAGTATCCAGCTGTTAATGACTTGGGTCTATACCAGAAGTTGAATTCAAAATTCAAGTAATTCTGGCAGATCAAGAACATCAAATAAGAGCTGTAAACCTGAGCAGCTTTGCAGTATTCTAAGAGATTACTTTGGTTCATGGTTAATTTACAGGTAAATAAAGTGAGATAAGCCTTAGGCTTCACCAAAAAGTCTTCTGTCTGCCAAAGATCTGGTTCAGCCCTTTAGAACATGAGATTAAGTCTGCCTCCTCCTACAAAAGCACAGAAACAAACAGAAATATAAAGACAGATCAATAGGAACAAAGCATCTGTCAGCAAACTTGTCACATTTAACTAATTTAGAAAACTGCTGTCAAGAGCGACTGAACCACAAGAAGTAGCAGAAGCTCTCCCAAAAAAGCATTTAATTCTTTCTCTTTGCTTTAAGGCTATCTATTTGTTTCATGAAATTCACTCTTAAATGAATAAAAGCTGCACTAGTCTGAGAAGAGGAGAACAGTCAGTCTGTTCCAGGTACTGTTCCTTGAGGACTAAAAGCTAATATGGATACAGAGTCCTCAGTTCAGGCAGAGAGAATATATTACCAAATCATGCTGACCTACAGTAAAAATCAAGTTTTGGAATTTTGGATAGCAATATCTTGATGGCAACAGGAGAATTATGGATATTAAAGGAGTAAAACAAAGTACATTCTTTGATTTTTCTTTACGAATCTGGTACCATCTGCTTTGTCCTTAAACTTGTTGTTTAAGGACAAAAATGTCCTTAAAATTGTTCTGCCAAAATCTCACTTCACACAGCAAGTGGGATAATAAAACCAGCAACAATCTACAAAGCTGAACATCAGAGTCCTGACAATGCCATGTCAGGGCACCCAGGCTGCTGCAGCAGCTGAGCAAAAGGACAAAGCTTCAGAGGGGACAGCACAAAATACACAGCACCATCACCCACTGGCCAAACCCTGTCAGTACAAAATGAACAAAGACCATAAATTCACAATTATTTCAATCCTCCCTCATCAGGCCTGTATTGAAAGATACACTTACACTGATGACTGCTGACAGATTCTGCACAGACCTTAGTGCACTGCCAAAGGGGATTACTGCTGCTTCCCTGCCAGGCACAGAACTAAGAACTGATAAACAGCAACTCTACAACTAAGGAATGCAAATAAAGTCTTCCTCTCAAGCTTTTTAGTAGCACAGGAATAGTAATAGTTGGGAATATTTAACAAGAACTTCCAAATTTCCAGCATGGTTCTCAGTGAAAGACTCTCGTTAGACTGAACAGTTTACTAATTACTTACTTAAGGCAACATTTTATCATTATTTCCCCAGCAAGTCAGCCAATATTTGTATGTTACCACCTCTAGTTTCACACAATCTTCTTCACAGAGAAGGATTAAGTGCAGTCATAAAACACCCACCTGCATAGGGGATACAGCAGCAGCTGGGGGAGTTTTCATGGGACTTGGGCTCAGGGGAGTGCGAGGAATTGTGGCAGCAGCAGGGCTTGGAACTAGGAGGAACATGGAAAGGAAGCCATCGTGAGCATGACACTGTTCTGCAGTGCAACAGGAGACTGCTAAAGCCAACTCTCACCTTGTACTTTACATTACTAATTTTACCAGATCACACTTTCAGAATTTCAATTAGCAATTGACTGAAAAGTCATTTGAAAGTATGCCTACACATTTACTCCCCTGCAATTACCTTCATTTTCTGTCTTTCTATCATCCATGGTAAAAGCATAAGTTTGCTGGGGGTGGACAAGGCTAAGGTGCAGGATACTATTACCTTGGCAGATGTAAATCATGGCATTACTAGTTCTCTGATCTTCAGACAATTAAAGAGATAGCAGCAGGCTCCTGGCTCTGCCAGTAATACAAGAAAGATAAACTATATCACCTGTTTCTCCTTTCTAGTTTCTAATCAAAGTCCACAAGCACTAGACATTACATACCTTGAATTTTGGGATTAAACAAGTAAAATGTTTAGAAATGTACAAAACCAGAAAAAATTCTAAATTGGTGAATCAGTCATCTGATTATTTAACAACATGATTAGACACGAATGCTGAGGTAGAAGGCAGATATTAGCTTGAAATAAAAGATTACAAAGAAGGAAGAGGAGATTTATCATTTAACTGAACTAACTCTGGCAAGAAAGCACCTTCCTCCAGTAACACACTAAAAAAACCTTCTAAATTAATACTAGAAAAGTAAAAAACTGTAAATACCTATGAACAAAAAGAGAAAGCATCGAAATAGAAGCATTTACAGAATCATTAAGTAACAGAGATGGTTCTGTATGTTAAACTTCCTGGTTCTAAGCAGTCAAAAGCAGCTTTGCTGTGCACAGTACTGTACTGTAAGTCTCTGCTAACTTAGTCTGCTTCAGACCAAGCCTTTTTACATGAGACTTTATTGGACATGAAACTCAGAACCCAAAGAACTGGCAAGGGAAATATTTTAATCCATACAAGGTCTCATATGCAGTTAAAGGCGAAACCCAAGTGTTTGTCATTTCAGAATAATAACTTGGACTCTTTATTCTGGTCACCTATAGAGCAGAACAGCACTTGTTCCCACAATCAGAATCATAATAAAGTCCATTGTCTCAAGAGCGAGACTCCTTTCATTTTAGAAAATATTTCCTGTACCTTTCAATAGGTGATACTGGCTGCATCTTACTTTTAACTTTCATTAGAGCTCTGAGTATAAGAATACAAGTTATTAAAAGAAATAAACTCAGCTCTAGCTATTATATGGCTTTTAAAATGCTTAATTTGGTACATTAAGTTCACATTTAATAATCAGGCTGAAATCAGCTGTGCTTCCAGCTATAATTATGTGTGTCATATGTGTTTATGTATTTCTAATATACAGGAGCACTGAATCAAAGCATCCAGCATATGAGTCACTGGCAATGCGATAGCAAAGAAAAAAATAAAGACAAGACAAAAAAAGGATGCTTGCACTTAACTGCAGTGAACAATCTGTTCTGCAATCCAGTTTGGGTTGGTTTGTTTCAGCCATCACTTATAGGTCACAACAGGATAAAGCAGCTTGCCTCTGAATTAGCTGAGCCATCAGAGGTGACCATGTCAACACATGCAGAAGGGCAGCCTGGGGCAGCTCTGCTCCGGCTGGTGGAACTCACCTTGGGAGGAGGCACTGTCGAAGGACTTGATGAGCGTTTTCACAGTGGGAGTTGGCTCTGAGGAGGTGGATGATCTGCGACTCAGGCCCATTCCTTGCCTCAGAGCTGCCAAATCTCTTTCTACTGCATTCATGTAATTGTACACTCGACCACGTTCTTCTTCCTGCCTGAAGTCAATGTGCAGCTCATTTAGGGTATTTTAAAAACATTTTAACATGCAAAGTCTTAAAAAAATCAACACAAATTGAATCTGAATTAAAATCTATGGTCCAAATGGGTCATTACATTAATCTAGTTTTCTTTCCACTGTAATTTAGAAATAGATTATCAACCCAAATTATCACTGTAAATTCTTACTATTTGTCAGCAACAGAGCTTAGCATCTGGTAAAAAAGTTTATCAAATCAATATTTGATATAAGGCTTAATTCCTGCTCCTCTCACACACACACAGATGGAAAAGATTGAGACTTAAGGATTTCATGAGTCCATATTAAAATAATCATCTCAGAGGGGAGAATTTTTTTCCACCTGAATAAATGGAAAACAATTTAATACTAAGGAAGTAAGAATATATTTCTGGCATACATCTTTAGGCAGCATCAGCTTTTCCCCAAGTTTCACAGCCTGTCCTATTGGATGCTGGGCTAAATGTGATGTAAATCCTACAAAATTCCTATCCATGCAGAAAACAATTGTTCACTGTATACACATCACAAGCATCATTACTGTAAGCTATGTATGTATCTGACCCCTAGAGACAATGTAGTCAGGATTCAAATTGTGCTGTCCAAGATGTTCCTGTTTGAGGACTTTCATACTTCTGAAAGACATATAGTTTCTAAGTATCTGGAGCACCCAATTCAAGCCACATTACCTCACAATTTGGATTATTTTTGGTTTTATATACAAAGCACCTCTAATTATCAGTGGAAAGAAAACAGTACCAGTTATATGCAGAACTAGATGAAGGTTTCTTCTCAGGTAAAAACCCAGCTGTGTTTTTAACCACACCAAAAACCTTGGCTGCTAATAAGAAATATTAATGATGGTACAGCAAAGCCAACACTGCTTGTTTTTCACACTGTGGGAAGTGAAATCATGTTTAGCTGTTAAACTGGAAAAACCCTCCACTCCAACCTGGTTTCATAAAATGCTGGGTGGATGAAGTATACAGTATAAAGAAACAAATACTGCTGTTGTTAGTGTACCTATTTTGACCGCTGAAAGCAGCATAAAGCAGCTTGCTGAAATATGGATCCCCACAGTGAGATGCTTTAAATACTTCTCAAGTCTCAATAATTAAGAAACTGGATTTCCAAAACTGCACCTCCCCTGCAAAAGACACCTTATACCCCTGCTGTTCATTTGCATACTTGCGTGACTTTATCTCCTCCAGCTCCTTAGTGAGCTTCTCATTTTTCTCCTGAGCTTCGTGCAATCTGCGCTTCAGGTCCCCAATCTCTTCCTGGGCCTCAGACTTGATATCATTGGCTATAACCACTGCAGTCTGCAGGTCTGCCTGGAACTGACGCCATTCTGCTGACTCCTCCTGGAAGCATGAATTTGGAAGTTAAAAATAAAAGTTATCCTTATTATTCATAGTTTTCCTATGCTGTTAAAGGAAACGATTTACAGGAATGACAGAGGCACTTGTCCAGTGTTAGGCACAACCTAACTCACAAGTTACATTGAAGAGGTTTTGCTGGAAATAACTAGACTTTGAAAATAATTAATTTCTTTTCTGGAGACAAGTAAAATGTTCAAAGTGGAGGAGAAAAATATTTAATATTAAACTCCACATCAAAATACATAGAAACATTTTGTCCTAAGCCCAACATAATTTCTTTGTGACACTGAGAAATTTTTTGCATTGTTTAGTGTCTGTAGGTTAGTAAATATATTTCCATTATCCCTGTCTCTCAGAAATAATTATTGTATTGGCATTATATCTAATCATATTATCTTTTCACAATTTCATATGCTGGTCTTACAACATTCTAAGCTTACAATTTATTGACTTTTTTGGTTTTTACCTACCCGGAGTCTCCTGTGAAGATTCTTGATCTCTCTTTCCATGTCATGCTTTTGGTCCTGAAGTTTTTTAACTGTATCTGGAAAAAAAGTTAAATTCCCTGTAAGATCTTAGTCAGGGATTCATTTACTTAAAAATGAGTAACTGAAAAGACCTGCAAATATTTTTGAAGACTTACTCAGAGAAGACATTTTTATAACCAAAGACATCTGAAGAAACACAGTATGAGAAGGAATAATTTGCTAGAGGATGTTAATAGGTACACACTCCTCTGTGACGGGTAAGGGGAGCAGCATGAGCAAGTCAATTCTTATACAAATCACAATATTAAAATGACAAAGCAATAACAAAGAGCAAGTAAACAAGGTAGGTAATTTAACATGAAAGGATCCTAAAAACATGGATGTCTCGGGGTTTTCCCTCCTCAAACATAAGCTGCAGCTACAAGAAGCCTTTTGATTCACAGTTTAATTCCTGCCACAAAGCAGCTGACATAACACTTGCAGCCGTGCCGTCCACAGGGATAAAATTGAACTCACGTCCCCAAGAATCTGACATTCTTGTCTAACAAGCTACTATTTGAGGTCAAAGCAAACTATATTTACAGCAAAAGGCCAAACAGTATGTGAGCTCGTGTTATGAGAAAGATGGTCCCCTAAATCTGTCAGCAGTGACACAAAAGGGTTCACAGCCCGATCACCAGCAGCTCCTGTGTGGCGTCTAACAGACTGGCTACTGCAATTATTACTCATTTGTGACTTTATTCAATACACAAGGACAATGTGATTGATAACTCCATTCTTAAAACTAAGCAACTAACGAAGAACACAGCACAAATTTCTAATTGGCGTGTCACTTCACTGATCCTTGGATTCTAGGATATTTTATTTCTATAGCACCATGTGACTGTAAAAACTATAAAAATGATGGAGAAACTGACTAAACACATCTTTTTGTTCAGGTTCATTATTCCAACACCTGCTGGAAACAAGCATTTTTCCTGTATATTAGCAATGCTCTTTCCATAACATGACTGAAGGTGCCTAATACATTTAGGCTATTCAAAACCCAAAACCTTCCTCAACAGCCCCAAGTACGGGGACTTTTTAAATCACAGTTAATTTCTTTTTCAAGAATCACATAAACCTCAGCTGGCCTGAAAACACGATAACCTTTCAAACTTGGAAACGTCGAAACATTAAAATTAGACAGATACTTCTGTATTTATCTTGTCCTTGCAAGACTGCCCATTTTAAGTTGCACCCAGCTGATCTTTAAGCTTTGAAGATAAGCCTACAGGGTGGGCCACTCAAATCTCATGATACAATGATACTTAAGCAAAGCCCTCCAATTTTTAGCTTGTCTCTTTATACACCACTTGTTTGAGCTAAATTCAGAAATAGGAGGCTAGCTTTAGGTCAAAGTTATAAAACTTGCTCCCCCTGATGCCCTAGGTTTTAACTCCTGTATTTTTCAAATCCTGTACTGCCTAGTGTGTAACTCTGAAGTTTCATATGCCCTGTTAGCTGCTGTTCTCTCATGCTGGTTAGACATAACAAAGCCTCTCTAGGTTTGCTCTACAAGGACACCTTGATTGTCCCAGGCCCAAAATGTGTAAACTAAAAGCCTTTGAAGAGGAGGGGCAAACTTGGGGTAATTACATCATTAACTGAAGTTATAATTGGAGAATTAACCCTGATATGCAAATGGACCAAACTTACAAAAATGTGAAGAACCCCTGACCCAGAGTCCATCTTGGGTGGAGGCCCTCGTAGGCTTTACACTCCCCAGGCGTATCTTTAAAGGCCCTTCAAATAAATACCTATTTTATTCTCTTAATCTTGTCTAGCTTCTGTTTTCAGGAAGCCACTTCAAGCCATCACCCCCACCTTTTCCTTTAAATATATTTTGGAACAAATCAAGTTGATGTTCATTTTCACTTTTAAAACAGTTCAAAGAAAAAATGTTTTTAAAAACAAAATTTGCAGTACTACTAAAAGCAAGCTATCTAAAAGTAACTAGAAACCAGAAACCATAAATGCACCCACAGTTACAGCCTGTGTAGTGCCATTGTTTTGAGCTTCTGTGAGTTATGAAACGCACCATTACATTTTAGTGTATTTATGCTTTGAAGTAAAACACAATGGTCTGAATATTCTGCAGGTACCATAAACAACACAAAGCAGTTTACAGCAGTTGTTGAAAACAGTGTTCTCTCTCCTCCTCAATAAATCAAGGAGATTAAAAAAAACCAAAAACCCACCAAATTGCAACTGAATTTGAAATGCAGTGAGAAATTATGACTAATAAAAGTGATTTCACCTCTTCCACCAACTACAGCCTGAAAATTCAAGTAGTCAAAACAGGTAGAAGTTGCCATTTGGCATCTTTCCTTTCTGCATCCTCACAAACTCCACATTCTAACACACACAAACCCTTTCCACCTCCACATGCCTGAATTTTCAGTATGGTAGGACAGGTACTTCTACCATTATCCAGTCTCCTTCTTTTAAGGATTACAGACAACAAAGAAGACTGAGATAAAAGAAAAAAATGACATGTTAGGATAAATGAAGAACAAGGAGACTCTTCTGATGAATGAACAGGAAAATCAAAAATGGCGAATCAGCAAACTTGTGTTTTACTGCATGATCCAACTACATCTACATTTCACAAAATGATACTGACTTAAACCACAGCTTGACAAGGCTTTGCCTCTATCTAATAGGCAGAAAAAAAAAATATGGGACATGCAGACTACAAATGGTAAAGAAAACCACTACAACTAGGGCTGGGGATGAGAGGAAGAATTTTGTAAGGCTACCAGGGAAAAGGTATTATGATGTTCTGTATCTGCAATTTTTACTAATCATAACTAGCAGTTAGAATTTATCACTTTGAAATAAAAATGAGTATCAACATTCAATTGTTTAATTTCAATAGTTTCTGGCAAAAAAATATGGGAAAAAATACCAACAATATTCAGACACATGCAGTAGTTTCAGAAAAAAATGACACGACAGTTCCTGGGAAGGGACACTAAATCAAGTAATTCTAACACAGGCAATTCCACAATGGACACAGTTTCTGTACTGGTTCCACAGGCATGCCTTATACTGGGAGAGCATTTTGATTCTTTAGCATACAAATGGCTATCCCAGCACAATCACAAATACACAGAGTAGCTTAAGAACTACAGCTTCCTTCTGGAAGAAAGAAGCACTGGGTACAAATACCAAAGCTCAGGCAATTTGTAGATCAATCCTGCTTTTGAGCTCATCATGTCAGACAATACGTCTATACAGCAAGAAAGATGACTTTTTAAGGGTCCACCATTAGCCAAAAAAAAAAAAAAAAGAAAAAAAAAGAAAAAGTACTAACAAAAAACGAACATCCTACTGACTTTTCCAACACTATGTCAGAAAAGGCCTAAATATGGTAATGTAAACATTTCATTTCATAACTGCTGTCAAGATCCTTTTCAAATGAGATATAGCAGAATTAAAACTAACACTGTCAGCTCCATAAAAGAACTATTCACTGAACATTAAATATATCCATCTTCTAGCTCACCTACCCTTACCCTAAAAATTTATGGACTTAAATAGTTACAGACTAGGAGAATCTACATGCACATGCACCCTGTGCTAAGAGAACAAGCAATGATTATTTTTGTGCTTCAGAAGAAACCTCTGAGAAGTGGTAAGCTAACCTACATATTCTGCACATCAGGAGTCAAACTTTTCCAGAAAAAATTTCCTCACAAACGTTTATTAACTGCTTGGGATAATAATATGTTTCATTTTCCCCCTTAGTTACTGTGGATGACTAATGTGACAGCTGGGCTACCTGACTACTGAAGTTTTGGGAGTCAGAAGTGAAACCCAGAGAGAATGTGCCATCTAGTGCAGTGTCAGCCTTCCCCATTGCCTATTTCAGCTCAGCACAGTAGGGACAGTGAAAAACATAACGGTTATTTTAATATTTCTTAGACTTTTTACATACAATAGAATCATAGAATATCCTGAGTTGGAAGGGACCTATCAGGATGATAGAGTCCAAATCCTGGTGCTGCACAGGTCACCCCAACAATCCCACCATGTGCCTGAGAGCATTGTCCAAACACTCCTTGAGCTCTGTCAGCCTTGGGGCCATGACCCCTGTCCTGGAGAGCCCGTTCAGTGCCCAACCGCCCTCTGGGTGAAGAACCTTTTCCTGGTATCCAACCTAAACCTCCCCTGACGTAGCTCCAGCCATTTCCTCAAGTCACCAGTCACAGAGAGCAGAGACTGAAGACCACGACGAGGTCTCCCCTCAGCCTCCTCCAGGATGGACAAACAAGTGCCCTCAGCTGCTCCTCATTAGGAGCACTATGCTTAAAACTCCTCATCCCACCAGTAACGAGCTCAGCTGCAGTGACTGCAGCTCTCATCACATCTGGACGGATGTCAGGAACATACTGTGTGTTTTTAATCAATGCAATTTGCATCCTACTGCACACATCAAAGAGATCCCTGTTTATTGCAGGCAGACATATTAAGAGCTAAAATGGGACAGTTCAATACCCGGATTACTGTGAAAAATGTTCCATTCTAGGTTCCTTGTGCCTCTTTTTGGTGTTTGAAAAGCCCACAGTGAAGTATGTCCTAAGTACCAGTGCTTGGAGTGTTTCCATTCCTACATTACTATTTGTGTTGATTAATCATTAAATTGAATGAACACTCACCAAGTCATCTATGAAGCATCTTTCTCTTAAGTGTAAACTCTGTCTTTGGTAAATTCTTTAAGTTATAATTTTCCATTTTGTATTTAGAATTCTATCTTTTAAATGTTGCAGGTACTACCTCTAAGTCCCAGATTTTTCACGATGTTCTATGCTGTCAGCACTTAGAGACTACCACAAAAATCTCCTGTAAGAAGTTTTAACCATGAACTCACAATGAACAGCACTTTAAAGTTGTCAGAAAAAATACACTTTTTAAAGTTCATACAATTTTTCAGGTGCCATCCTTTCTTACTGCCACTAGATGCCACTCTCCTTCCAGCATGTAACTAAAACAATAACTTGCTTCCCCCGAAAGGATCATTTCAGGACATTGGCTGGTCCAGATGAATTTTCCAAACTATTTCAAGACCAATGAATAACAAAGACTGTAGCAATTTTTGTTGAAAATTTCTCCCCTGGCAGAGGTTTGTCTGCCTGAATTTTTACCAGTTGAAATTAAATATCTGACAGCTGGTTTGTACCCACAAAGTAGAAGAATCTAAAAATCAGAGCTGCCTCATAATCAGGTGTTACTAGGCAGATACCTAAATATCTACTTGACTATGGTGCTGTTCCCTGTATGAGTGTATTTCAGTTAATGGACAAAACAAAACAAGTAGAAAAGCATTCAACCTTTTTGAGTCTGCTACAAAATGACTGTCTTTTAGCACAGAAAGGGAAAAAAAAATTTCATAATAAAAACTTAAAACGATTTTGTAAAGAGAAACAGTGATCACCTTTCAAGATAAAAAAGGCTGGCTTAGGGAAACAACACTCACAGCCATGTCTGAAGATACTGAGCTTG
Source organism: Falcunculus frontatus (assembly GCA_013398115.1). Classification (NCBI taxonomy): domain Eukaryota; kingdom Metazoa; phylum Chordata; class Aves; order Passeriformes; genus Falcunculus; species Falcunculus frontatus. The sequence continues at coordinate 1,158,774 of VZRV01010669.1, read as the reverse complement.
AATAAACAATTGAGCTTGATTTAAGACACTTTTCTTGATAGCAGACCAACTTAAAACACTTTCTATGAATATTTTCCTTGTTAGAAAGAATCATGCTTTGGTTTTTTTGCTATCTTGTTTCATCTTTGAATAACATGAAGACTAACAGATATTTGAATTCTGTAAGTAGCATTGTGCAAATACAGCTTGCCAGGGTAGAGTTGCCCAAGTTCTTATTTAGATGGAGACTAATTGCAGAATTCCAGCCTGTGGTAGGAATGTCTGAGCAGGTCTTCAAGATCAGAGAGGGAACTAAGGCACAGAGAGCTAGACAGGTACACAGTAAACATGTTTTCTACTAAATGTTTTTCTACTTTGAAGAACAACTTGAAAACAGTATTAGCAGATTTCATATTTGTTCTCTATTCACAGGTTTGTACTCCCACACCAAGTGGGCCTAGAAAAGCTAAGCTGACTTGATTTTTTTCTTCCCCAGTGTGTAAGGATTCTGCAAAACCTAGTCTGACTTGAATTCAGACATACAAAAGACAAGTGAAAATATTTTCAATATTACAGTGTTCTACTTGAGCTTTTCTCAAATTATCCCTTCTCTCAAGAGAAATGCATAATACTTACTCTCCAAATCAGATATGATAAGATTGTCATGAAGCTTCACAGCACGGTGCTGCTCTACTTCATCCTCCAACTCAAAGATTGTTTCTTTCATGTCATTCCTCTCAGTGTCTTTTTCATCTAGTTCTGTCCGAAGTTTTTCTAGAGTCACATTGAGATCCTCGATTTGTTTCTTGGCTTCTTCTTGGAACACTCGGTATTCATCTTCAACCTGAAGAAGAATATATCTTAGTTGCATATTAAACATACTTTCAGTTTTGTAACTACTACATTTAACAATCTATTTCTGCAAACAGAAAAATATAGCAGAAGTGTAAGCTTTTGACTATGCACTGTTCTACTGCAACAATTTTCCTAAGCCAAACTTAAGCTTTTTTTTACTTCCAGGCTGGGTATATGAGCATTCCCAGCTACTCTAAGAGAAGTGCCCTGCATACAAGTGAAGCAACACCACCATTGTACCATGGCTGAGGTTTCATGAGCAGCTGATCCAATTTAACATCCAGCTGCCATGGGAAAGGGACAGGGTGGGGAGGGAAACTCTTTACCCTTCCTTTCTCTTGCCAAAAAAAGAAAAAGCCTGCTCTCTTGTGCATCAATTTTAGTGCTTGCTGGACCTGTGTGATGAGTGATTTCCTTAAGCAAGTTTCACATTTTTGTGTGAGGTGCGTTAGCAAGTTGAAGCAGTTCTCAGAGGAGTCTAACAAAATATTAAACTGAAAAAAAAAAACAGGGAAGGGAAGAAGTGGTTGACTTCTCCCTTTCAGGAGCAGGGGAAGAGGCTTTTTTTATCCTGCCTCATAAAACTGAAATGTAAGTAACAGGCTGGGATCAGAGGCATTAGAACATTAACCCAATAGCAAAAACAAGATGTCAGAAAAACAAGAGAAATCAGGTTGTGGCTTAGGGTAGGCAACGCAGGCAGGCACCAAGTTTAATAGACAAAATACCCTACTTTTAAGTCTCTTTCAGTGGTTTTTATTTTCATAGCATTCTCCAGCTTCAATTATTAAATTTTTTTTCCCTCAAATTAAGGTTGATTCTAACAGGCTCGTGATCATGACTAATGTGTTGATTTGCAGCTAATATATAGTTCACACATGAAATTTGGCATAAATTGTCTCTTCAGGAAGATATATCTTTAAATGCATATGTAAAGTTACTAAATAAATTGTGTGATTCTTGCTTTTATATTAAATTACAGTAAATGCTTTTACTAGAGATATCTACTGCTAAATTAGAAATACTTGGGTCAAAACAGAACTGGAAATAAACATTTTCATCCAAAACCTAATCAGCACAGTCTTGCAGAAGGTATGCAATTTAAGCACTAAATTAGTACAGTATCTTAAATACTGTTTAAGTTTGGCCATTGAAATAATTTGTGGAGTTTAAATATTTTTAAAAAGTAACACAACAGTTACCCCGTAGCTCAGTGTATCCATATAATTTTTTCAAATGCTACCATCATTTTCGTAACAAAAGAGAAAGTAATCAGTCCTAACACTACTGCAATTCAATTAACCTCACAATTAATCTTTTACTTCTAAAAGAACTACAGAGGCCAATAGGTCATTGTACATGGGATGTTAGAATGCAACAGTGTTTTAAGCACTACCTTAGCAATGGCATCTTGCAATCGATTGGCATCATTGCGGGTGTGCGCCAGCTCTTCTTGCAGACCACTGGCCAAGGTCTCTGCTTTTTCCTTATCCAGCCTGACACTCTCCAGCAGATCTTGTATATCTGATTTATCTCCGGAGTTGTGTATAGAATACAACTCAGCCACTTTCTGCTTTTCATGCTCCAGCTGAGCTTTCAGCCTGTTCATCTCAATCTGGTCACTGGCTACTGTGGCTTTGTACTCCTCTAAGGTAGAAGCCAGAGCTGTTTTGCTTTTCTGCTCTGACTCAATAATCCGTTCCATGTGGTGATTCCGTTCTTTTAATGCCCCTATCATTTCTTGGGCCTCCTTGTTGTCTTGTTCTGCCATCTTCAAAGTGTTGCTCAAGTGCTGCTGGACCCCCAGCAGCTGCTCCCGCTCAAAGCGAGCATTCTCTGCCAGCTCCATGTAACGCTGCTCCAACTCCATGTAGCGCCCACTCTTCATGTCTTCATCAATTACATAGGAAATATGGTGTTCATCCAAAAGGGACCGGAAATACTCGATCTGACGGCTGAAGTGTTCCAACTTGTCACTTTGCTGGCACAAAGACTCCATCAGGATTACTTTTTCCTCTCCAAGCCTTTCATTCTCGCTGTTCAGCTCTTGTGTTATTTGTTGCAAATCTGCAAGCTCTTGAAGCGTGGCTTGGAGCTCTTCAGCTGTACTGTGTTGATTCTCTTCCATCTGATGTATCCGTTCTGTCAGACAAGCTACGGATACTTCACTGGCATTGCCACTGCTTCCCTTCCTAGATCTTTCTATGCTTGGTACTCCTTCAGATTCTGAAGACGATGGAGCATCTAAGGCATCATCGCTTGATGTCAGTGGCTGATAAACTTCACTGCACTCACTGTCTAAATTATCCATGGAGTTACTGTGTTGGTTGTCCATGAGAGTGTTTTCATCCTGACTTAACAAGTCTTCCATTGATCCAGGAGCAGAACCTTCCACTGAAGATGTCAGAGTGCACCCACCATCACTGTGGTTGCCAGCTGTAATCTCTGGACTCAAAGACTGATAGCCAAAGAGTTTTTCAGAGTTGTCCAGCCTTTGTTCCAAAGAAAAGCCCAAAGCATTTAGTCTGTCTTTTAACATCCGATTCTCATTCTTCAGCTGGTTGAGCTCTTCTCGGATGGCAGTGTTTTGTTCCTGTAACTGGAGCAGTGTAGACTCTACGTCAGTTGGCTGATGGACAACAATGGCTTCTTTCTCTTCAGATTTTTCATCCCCCTCAAGCTGATCTTCATTGAGTCCCAGCTGAGCACGCATGTCCCTTAATTCATTTCTCAGATGCAAGATTTCCACATCTTTAGTTTTTGCTAATGTCAGAAGATCATTCACCTTTGCTTCCAGTGCAGCTTTGTCACTGATCTGATTGTCTGACTTGGACTTGCTCATCCGGATATCAGATTCCGGATTGGTGCGGCTGCGGGAGCGCTTTGCCAGCACCGTGTCACTGGGCCCCTGGCCCGCCAGAGGCAGCTTCTTGCTCTGGCTCAAACGAGAACGATCCCGGATTCTCTCTCTAGAAGAGCTTGACTCTTTATTTCCAGATGAAGTGCTACGCTTCGTTGTGGAACTTGTACCTGTATGTTTTTTGAAAGTTAGAAACATGAATTTAAAATACAGTATCTGTCACAGAAGGCTGTGTGCTTGGTATCAGCGACACAGTGGTTGATTTTCTGAATCACACTGGAAATACATTTCATAGAAAACATTGAAAGCAAACATTAACCCAACATACAGCATTTTCTGTTGTCTGTATTTTCATCTCATAGCATAAAAATGAGGATAGATTACTACTACTTTATTTCCAGATGCTTTACAGCTTTGCAAGAGTTACTGAATCCAACACATAGCAATGGAAGGCAAGACCTATTTCAATCCATATTGATAACACATTAAATGATTTCACTTTTCTGAACAGTTCTGAAAGCCCTCTTACTTTATTTCTATAAAGCAATACAAAATGTCCAAAAGGTTCACTGTAACAAGTCATCTTAGAGATTTAGTGCTTGTGTCATGGATTTTTTAAACAGATAATTTTAGAAAATCTGTAATTCTCTAAATTCATTATATTATTTCATTTTACATAATAGTTGCATGGTCAGTACTGAAAAAATTAAAAGGAACACCCTCCAAAGAAGCAATTACATTATTAAAAACAGGAAAAGAGTTCAGAAGGTGCGTGATTTGACCATGGTGTTACCGAGCACTTCAGTAGGCAGCCTGGATCCTCAATACATTGAATGAAAATAAAAAGCCCCCCCCAACTTCCACCTTTAAGAATCAGTATATCTGTTTACCTGCAATAGTTTTGGGTTTGTTTTCCAGACTGTTCATGGCTGTCCCTGGAGATGAAGATGCTGTTGATACACAAGTGTTCTTCTTGGCCTTGACACCATTGGTCATTGTCACTCCACCGCCACCAGCCATCCCTGCTAGGAGGTCATCATTACTCTTAGTCTGAAAGAAAGGGAAGAAGCAGCTTTAAGACAGCTGGCCCAGAAGTCTGCATAGCCAACATTTCTCCTGTTAAAGATTCCTTCAGTTTAAAAAGTACATATTTGACAAGTCATGTGTCCATGCAAGAATGTCGAAAAGTGTAAGTGCACTGCACTGTGCAGAGCTGGTAAACTGAAATGGAACTTTAACTCCTTACAAATGAGTGACCATTGAAACTGAGTCTTCTCTCCCCCCTCAAAAATTCTTCATGTTTCAGTACCAAGGAGAAGGAAAAAAAAACCCAAACAATTAAAGCACAGTAACACATTATAGCATAAAACTCCTCAATTTTGACTGAAAGTTTGCTTATGCATCAAAATGAAAGCAACTCTTAGATAACTGAACCACCAAATACCAGGAATTTAGTATAATATCCTTCAATTGAATACAATCAAATGTTTTCTGGTGGACAAATTCACAACAAAAACATTAAATTAAAGAAGAACAAAAATGAATTCAACATTAGCAAAATACAATTTCTAGCTCAAAACACTAAACTACAGATCACTAGAAACTAGGACGGAAGCAGGGGAAAAGCCACCCTTGCCATATATCCTTGCTTTGCTTTCATGCTCTTTACTAGGAACTCTCAGAAATTTGTTTGATGGACTTTTTGTATAACCTCATATGATTGCTCCTGAAACTACCGTTAGCCACAAAAGCTGCCTGGAATGTGACAAGGCAGCAAGCACAGGATTCTCAACAACCAGACTCCCAAACAGAGAATACATCTTTCAGAATAAAGCAAACTCTGGAAATACTAAGCTCTTAAGCATTAACTGGCAGACTTTATACTCTTTCAAATGCAATTTTTCAAATGGTGAAAACCAAAATATGCTCAACATTTTTCCCATTATATGGGCAAAAAAAATTAAAAGAAAACAGCTGTGCTAGCAGCATTCCTTGAGCAACTGCTCAGGAATGGATAACACACTTGAACTCTCCTCCAACATCCCAGCTAAAAGGTAGTGCTTAGGAGTTAGCCAGTTGCTTTATATCATGTCTGCAAGTTTGTAACTTCCAGCTCCCACACACATTCATGTTAAAAACTATACGCCAGACATTACAATTCTATACATTAAGAATAAAGGTACACTTGCTTAATTTGAAAAATAGTTGCATGTCACTCTATTCTCTACAGTCTCTTTTTGCAAGTGCCAATTCCAGAACAGTTAGGAACACTGATCACAACATTGTGGAAAGAGCATGGATGGGATCTGTGCCATTTACAAAGAGCAGCTGCAAAACAAAACGGAGCTTAGGAGGGGAACATATTTGTGCTGCATGCAATCGATAGAAATATAGAAAATTTACAGATAGAAACATCTATTTGTAAGGGTAAAATCCTCTAGGACAAGAATGTTTTTCTTGAATCATGTCAGAAATGGTGTAGCCTTCTAAGGCTTTATAAGAGGCTGGAAGAAAACACATCACTCCAAGGAGCTAGTCTGATGTGCATCTAAAGCTGGCTTTTCTGCTATGAAAATGCCATTGCTGTTTGCTGTGCAAACAAGGCTTTTCCAAGGTCTCCTTCATCCCAGGAGTCAGACCAGCTCCTCGATCTGCCATGTCACACATGCATGCAAACAGGCACAGGCAATGGAAATACAAATAGGAAAGCAAAAATGTCGGAGGGCTACAAAACCCATAAAGCCCACCCAAGTCATGTGGGGAGGATGGGCTGAGCACAAACTACTGGCATACAACAGTCCTGGTTTACCTGTGATCTAACTAGATTTTGTATCTAATTGAAACTAATTTTGTGGGCATGGGGGTAGAGGGGGAGGGAAACAACCCTGTGCAACTATAGCCTAAACCAAGGTATTACAAAAAAGGCATGGAACAGTGATTTCCTGCTTTGCTGCTGAATCTGCCCGCCCGCAAACGTGAGAGTTCAAACAGACTATGAACTGTCAGCATTTTTACCCTGCTGAAAGAGTGGGGAAATTAGATTAAGCTTTTAGACGCTTACAGTACATGTACATGTTATCAAGCCAAATAGGTCAAGATGTGACTCAGCTTGAAGAAAAAAATCACTAAGTAAAATACACACTTTCAGACATTAGTCATCTCCAGTCCTTGCTGAACAAAGGAATTTAAGACAGCCATTCTTCTTCTGACTTACCCATAAACTATTTCTGGTCTAGGTTGGAAGGCACTGCCTCCACTGCAGCCAATTAGTAAACAGTTTCTCAAAGCTGTAACACTATACTCTTGGCAAAGAAAACTATTTAGCAAAGCTTTGGAAAAATTACACACCAGCAGCTCTCTTCTTAATGCTCCACAATGGCAACCATTCAGAACTTTTAAAATCAAAGCATTGTAGCATATCTTTTTAATCGAAGCAAAAGCAATGGTATATTTATTAAACAACTTTTTCCCATTTACTGAGAACTGTGCCGTCCTGCTTAGCATTAAAACTCCTACATTAGAATATGAAAAATTAGAAAATATCATAATTAGAAATGCTCATCCAGACCTATTTTGACTTTCTGTATTAAAAACCACTTTATAATTATACAATTCATATTCTATTTTCCTCTCATAACTTTCTTTCAGTGCAACGAAACTTGAATAATGACCTACACAACTCATTTCATCTTAGTTTCTCAACAGGTATATCCTATTTATTGCATCTCATTCAAACCCCTTTATATATATATATAATTATTCCTACCTAAGATTTTCTTTGATGGTTGCTGTTGCTGCATTTGAGTTTTTCAAACACCAAACTTCACAACAATCTGTAATTAAGTTACTGCACTTTGCAAACAAAATAGAAGCCTAGACACATGAATACTGAAAACACACTCTAATTTTTAATATTCAAATATTGGTCTCCAAGTCCTGGCTTTTCAGGGACACTGGATTTTGCAATTCGTCTGAAGTACAACTGCTGTCTAATTACAGTTGGGAGTGTTAGCAGGATCACAAGCTCATTAGCTGAAGAAGTCAAAAAATAACGACCTTAAAAATAAGAACACATTATTTGTATTTTTGACAGATTAAAAACTGAAAGTGGCTGGCAGTTAAACTTCTGTAGTAATAATGGGGGGGGAGGGGGGAGGGGTATGTGAGGTGCTGAACATCTACACAAGTCCTGGGCAAAGTGGGAGACAAAAACTACAGAGAAGGAACCGACCAAGGGCATTCGGAAGCAGCCGGACAAACCGACCCTGGGACAGGCTCAGCTGTACTGAAGGGTGGGTCTCACAGTTTCTTCCTGTGCTCATTGTCCACACACTTTGAAAACTCCACAAAAAAGGACAAATGTACGGAACAATGCACTTAAAGAGGCCCACCCAAAGCTGAACACTGGCCTATAGTTTTATCATGAAGAGGACACTATAATTACAAAATAATTTTCAATTTTGCAACATTATTACTGACTGAACCAAGATTGTTGTAGTACTGTATTTCTACTCTTTAATAGGGGTCTTTCACTCAATATCCAACTCAAAGGACTGAATAAATCAGTAAGCATTGCAATGAAGTTATTTAATGCCAGATTTTTTTGATGTCAAAGAATATTAAATGAAATTCAGAACACACACCAATTCATCAACTCTAAGAGAATACCCTACAACCTCTGTGAGGAAAACAATGTGCCAAAATGTTTCATCAACAGGATCAAATATAAAATTATACAAAAAAAAAATTAAAATTCAACTTTTATTGATACTTTTTCAAGCCAGTAATTATGTGATTTGTCAGTACCAGTAAACAACAAACCCCCACAAACAACTAACTTTGTTACATAAGTACAGGACACTCAAAGAAAATTCATCACTATCATTAAGTCACACAGTTGGCACAACAGCACCATAACAAGTAAAAGACATCCAACTGTATGAGTAAGCCTGGCTGTAACATAAACCTGAGATAAGCCTTAGTAACCAAGAGAGAACTTTCATTGTGCCTCAAACATAAGTTGTCATGAATTCTAATCCCACACCCAAACACAGCCAGAAGTGTTACTAATATAAGTGAAGTTGTGAAAGCATACTGGGTCAAATTCGTTCAGTGTTAGATCATCCTCCTCCTTTATCTCCCTGAGAGGTATGACATAAGAAACTTGATAAGTAAACTACAAAGGACTCTAGTTGCTTTGAGAGGTTTCTAGAAATATAAAGTAAGTAGTGTCAACAAGCATCAAAAGATTATTTAAAGCTAAGAAAACTGCAAGATGCATTGGGTGACAGAAGAAAGGAGGGGCACTGGGAGAAAACCTCCCTGAAACCTGGCTTGCAAGTTCATCAGCAAAAGTATTAACCATTCTTCCATAAAAGAAAAGGAAGAGAAAGGGAACACATCTTTTGACTTCAGTAATCCTGCAGAGCTATTACAGGGAGACCTCAATCCTTACACTTCTTTAATTTTAGGTCTTTATTTTAAATGGCTTGCGTGGCTTCCTGTATGTCAGTGACGGTGGTTCAGTTCCCAGCTGGACACCCTGTTCCTTGCTCTGTTCATTTGCTCCAGAGCAGCAGCAGCACAGCACTGCACACTGGACTGAAGAGAGCAAAAGGAGCTGCATCCAGCCACGTCTCCATGCCAGGAAGAGGCAGACCACGCAGGATCATTCCATCCATCCAACCCAGATGTGGTTGCTCCCAGGTGAAAACTCCACACCAGCACACCTCAGTATGCCTGATTGTTTGTTGGAAACCATATGCTCCTACATATACTGCCCTGTTTTGCTACTGTAAGAGAAAACCTCTACCTTTGAACTTGTTCTGGGAGCAAGAACCAACTTGTGAAAATTCAGCTCAAGCAGTACTTCAACACACAGCAAAGGCAAAAACAGGCAGAAGAATTCAGCTGCACTGACCCGACAGAGATCACTGATATAAAAAAGTTCTGATGTTAGATACTTCATTAGTTCTTTCTTCAGAATTAGTAAATAACTCTTATCAAATCCTATTAGTCACTGACACCATTCAAGCATAACACCACACAAATAACATTGGTCAGAACACAACTTCCACTCTGCTCCTTTTGCAGAACAGCCAAGTCCTGCACAGCACATTGCCTTCCATCTCATCTTGCAGTATGAGAAGTACAGCATGAATGACACACAACATCCTGTCACCCTGCCCAGTGCTCTGGAACTACCCAGATTCCCTCTAGCTACCCATGCAACCTCTAGTCAAAGCTGCATTAAAGACAAGACCTGAAATCCTACCCTTTTTAAAACTTCATTGTAAAAAATACAAATAATCAGAATGTTCTACTGGTTATTACCTTCAAAAGAGATGCTGATGTCCCGGTTTTGGAGAGTTTTGTTACTGCAGACACTGAGGAGCCGTTTTCTGGTTTGGCTTTTTCACTTGTTTGAGTTTTATTTACTCCAGGCACTTTGGGCACTGAGCCAACACTCCTGTTTGCTTTCTTCATTCTGGGCTGTCTGTTTATGATGCATTTACAAACAAATCTACAAGCAGAAAGAAAGAGACTTTAAATATAAAATACAGATGAAAAGAAATGCCTTTTTTTATAATGTTCTATTTAAGACCAGAAATCCAGAAGAGCAGCAAAGACCACAAATTAGAGCCAAACAAAATGCATGTGACTGACCAATGGTTTTTGCCTTTTTTTAAAAAGGGATTTTTGCTAAGGACTAAGCACTTCCTACAGCTCCACTCCAAATGATAATCATTTTTTTTTAGTTCTCGTTCCACAAATGGCATTGAACCGAGGATATTTTATAAGTGACCCATGTTGCTGAGTTCACTCGTTAGCCAGCAAAAGAAAGGCTTATTAGGGAGAAATGTCCTTTATTTCTGACTGTGGGAAGGAAAACACTGTGGGAGTATTCAGGCAACAGCCTAACTACCAACAACATTGGATCTGAGAAAAGATTACCACCAGCTCACTAACTACAGTACTGAGAGAAAAACGGCAGTCATGGAAAAAAACTTACTCTACAAAAAATCCAAAGAAGTTGAAAAATTCAGATTCCCTCAAACCATTTATTATTAAAAATCACAATAATAAACACATTGTATTTTACAAAATTTAACATGAGTCGTGTGATTACCAGGACTATCTGCAAGAAGAAACCAGAAGTAGCTCACTGGGTTCCACGACCCACAGTGAGGACACTACTGCAGCTTGGTCCAGCCTGCAGTCTCCAATAGCAGAGAACTGCCAGCACTGCCACTCCACCCACAAGCACAGATGAAAGTCCAGAAAAGAAAGCTGACTTTATCCAAACCAGCAGCAGCCACAGCAGACCCAAAAACTGCAGGTATCACAACAACTGCTAATTCCAAGGAAGCATAGGCTAACAGGAGAACAACCACAGAACAGCCATGACTTGAAGCACGGGCTACCAGAAAGACCAGACACATCAGGATCTTCTCCTGCAAGAGTTGGCAGCTGTTTTCTTCATCACTCCTGAGTCAGATGTCATGGGATGGAAGATTAAGAGAACAACATCTCCACTCCACTTTCAGTCTTACAGATTCCAGGTGGAAGTAAGTGACCACGTTTATCTGAGCCAAATATATCACAGCTGATTAGAAACATGAAACACATCCAGTCATTTCCATCTCTTAAAAATTGAAGCATTTCAAAGGCACAAAAAGCAGACTGATAACTGCATGCTCAAGACATCTAACATAACAACACAGTGATCAGAAGTACTAAATAATTTCAGCTAACAAAATTAGCACCATACCCTTACAAATGCTCCTTCCTTCTGAACACCATCTCAGCTGCCTACAGGTATAGTTCAATTCTGACTTTGACAGAAGTCAGTAAAACTCCAGGAGTTTTGCCTCCTCAGATCCCTCAGTACTGTTAACAGAAGCAACAGGAAGCTTCATCGTAAGACACTGAAAATACCTGTTTATAGCTTCCAGATTCCCTCTAGCTCTGAAAGCTGGCAGGAACAGACACAGAAAACTGTTAGTTTGCTGTTGCAGTTTCATCATCACAATGTCAAAAATGCACCAATCCTGCCATACAGCTACTAGTAATCAGAACGCCTTCACAGAAGACTAAATAACTAAGAGATAATTTGAAATGACAGACTCCTAAAAAAACCAAAACCCAAACCAGAAAAGCCCCATGAAGGTAATGTTTGCTATACACACGTCATACTAAGTGGTACAACTGCCTACTAGATTCCAGAAGCAGATGATAACACTGGTTACCATATAAGTTGCCACACTTCTATTTCTTGCCTTTTTCATGTTTATGAGTCACTTACTTGTGCTTTTGATCTTATTCAACTGAAAACTAAAACTGAAAAGACTAAAGAGGGTAGAGTTCTTTAGTAAAACTGGCATCTTTACTATTTAATGGTATTTTGATGTTCTACAGACATAAATAAATTGCCCATAGCATGCTTGAGGAATAGCCAAATGAATTTTCAGAGCGCAGTTTCTAGCAAAGCTGACTGCATTTAAAAAATTATCCCAAAGAAAAACTATACACTTGCAACAAATCCAGTCAATCAGAACCATCACTTTTTGACAGCTCACAGAGTGAGATGGCCAGTGCTCTAAGGAGGGTTAGGGCACTGGCAGTGACATGAACTGTGACACATTTGGGCAAAGCCTGACAACCTTGCCTGTCAGTGTAGACAAAGCAGTGGCTCTGGCTGGCACGGAGACACCCAGCACTGGCCACTTGCAATGCACATTTTTCAGGTCTACAGAGCACATTCATCAGCCCTGACACACCTTGCAAAGCCAGACACAGCACACAAGAGCTTTGCATGCACAGTAATATAGTTGGATCTGTTTGTTACAGCAAGTAAGACAACAACATAACCCACTGGACGGACGGCCTCACAAAGAAATGCAGGCTAACGTCAGCTTTCACAGAACAAACAATTCAGACTGTTATCAATATAACAGGGTGTCGGCAGTGACAAGACTCTGTGAACTCAAATGTTTCTCATCCATGAAAAGTGTTCCTGAAAACATGCCACGGTATTTGCTTCAAGAACAGCAACTGCAAAGCACAGTGATGGAAGCAAGCAAAACTCAGCAATTAAGGCTAAGTATAATCCTCATGTTTCATCACAGCATTACTTTAAAATATCCATAAATTTGACACTCAAGACCACTATTTTTGATTCACTGAAACTCAAAGGTAGAACCACGTTTCCAGAAACTTTAAAGATATATAGAGGACAAGAAGGTTTAGGTATCACTGTTCCTGTTTTAATTCCAGAGAAACTAAGCTCTAGTAGTTACTTTCCTAATGAAAGAAGTTTATATCATTATAGTTTAAAAACTGAGAGAAATATACAAATGGGTCATACAAAATAAGAACAAGACATCAAATAGCATTACAGGTTCTAAAAGCAGCTGCTCACCATGAGTCCTAAAGTGAATTTATGGCCTCATTGTGCCAATTTCTCCCCTCCTGCCTTCTCCAGGAAGGAAAAAGATAGGGTTTCAGCACTGAAAACAGAAGACACCTATACTGTTGGACTGGAAGTAGAAAAAAGCCCTACTTCATCCAGTTTCTCAAAAGGCAGGTATGGCAGATAAAGACTACCTTTGTGCTTCTGAAGAACACCACCACCACATTTCCTACGAAGAAACATTATTAGGAATCAACAATAATCTTGTTTCTGCCCAACAAGAAAATTTAACAGTAAATTTTAAAATAAGAAATGAAACACTCTCTAACCATAAAAAGCTTTCTGAAGAGTAACATACAGCACTAACAATTCAAATGAGAACGAAAATATTATTTCACTATTGCTTTAAAAAGAAAACACTGCATATAAAACTGTAGTTTATATTTTGCCCAAGAGAGAAAGAAGGAATTACTGAAGACTTCCTTTCCCTTTATACACACTTCCTCCCTCCTCAAAAAAAAAAAAAAAAAAAAAAAAGAAGGAAA